>JAVLUZ010000435.1:375000-552017 GCA_036768485.1 Mermis nigrescens
ATCACGATACTGTGCAAAGCAACTGACAAGCATGAAAAGTTTCACTATGCAAAATTGTATTACTGCAAGCTATGTTGTAGCCACTCGCTTGGGCGCTGAAAACTGATTTTTATGCACAAGGTTTCGTGAAATATGTAGTATACGGGTATCTAACACATCAGCTTAAACACAGAACGTTCAATAATACGCATTTCAGCTAAGCGAATCGACGTAATGCACATAAAGGTAAAAGGAAGCTTTTTCGACAGACGAAATACGTAGGTACATATAGTCCGCAGGCACGTAGCTGGCCGTCCTATTTGGGGGGGGCAACACCAATTTTGGAGGGACTAAGTCCAAAAAGGCCAAAAATAGCACAAAATAACGTTTAAAAGTCCTATTTTCCGATTTTTCTGAATTTGGGGGGTCCGGACCACACCTGGGCGTGGGGGGGTTTGAGAGTATGCCCCCCTCCCCCCGAGAAACCAAAATACCCCTAGAATTCAACTTTTGAGATTTTTTTGTTTTTTTCGCAATTTCTTGATGCCTATGGATAGTGCTCGATGAGAAACGTTGAAAAATGGTGTTTTTTCGCCATACCACCATTTTTAAGACCATTTTTTGACCTTTGAAAAATCTTGCACCCCTCCAGACTTTTGGTGCTGCCCACGTATGTACCGGACCCCTCATCCCCCCAGAGCTACGTGCCTGATAGTCCGTTTCATTGACCTTTTAGGATTTTGAAAAAAAATAAAGTGCTTACAGAAGCATTTGACAACGCAGTTGCGATACAACTTTCGTAAACTGAGTTATGCGGATTGAATTCAAAAGAAAACCGCAAAGTAAAAGGAAACAGGCTACACATGCATATATCATACGAATGAAAAATATGATGTCTTAACAATGAAATGAATTTTAATGTTTCATGCGGCTTTCATACCGCGTGAGTCTTATTTGCGTAAGTCTTCCTTGAAAATTAAGGCAAAATTAAGGCCAAAAGTGATTTAAAATCTAAAATTTTCCACAAACGTGCTTGAAATTGATCCAGAAACTGTGAAGTTTTTCCACTGACCAGTTTCTGAGACTATTTTGGCTCAAGAAAAGTCGGTGGCTCATTATCCAGACCAGCCACGCGGTGCATCTCTGGTCTAGCCTCTATATATAATTGCTGTTTTATTCGTTGAAGACATACATCAACATGGCCAGCTGGGCTCAGGGAGGGGTAAAGTCGAAAATGTACGACCAGGGAGGGGTGAAATTGAGCATTTTTGTCAAAGGGAATTTAGTTTATAAGGTATATTTGCCAAAAACGCCTGAAAGAAAGTACTCCATTTTGAGCCTGAATCGCTCATCAGTATGAACCTACGTTCTGGACCCTTAGGCGGGGGAGGGGTAGTACCTCTTCAACCCTTTCTACTTGCATGCAGGATGGAAAAAGACCAGTTTAGTGTGGGCGAAAACTTTAAATGAAAAAGGAAAATGATGAAAAACAGGTTTGTGCGATTAATTTCGTAAGAAAAACAAATTAAAATCATGCCTTTATCCAGGCGCTAAATAGAGAGAATTTAATTTTTAACAAGAGTTCGTTCGAAGTGCAGTTCAAAGAGTAGCAGCTTACGCAAATTTTCGTCCTTGCAAAGTCCCGAAATTCAGCGAAAACAAAATTTTCGAAACTCTCTCAGTCGACCTTGGGTCGGATATCCATAAATTAACTAGTTTATGTGATATGTACTTATGCGAGTAAAATGATTCTGTTCTAATGACATGAAGCAAAAACCTTTTTTTACGATTTTTCATTTCATTACATAGAAGAAACACTCAAAATGTCTTTTTTGCGCACCTTCTAACTGTTCCCAAGATACCTGACTTCACAAATTTCGCTTCATTGCCTTAAGATAGAAAATCCAGGATACGGACCTGCATATCATTGAATCCAAAAAACTAATTGTCTTAATGATATGATATTGCTCAAAACAGATCACGTCATTATGCTATAGATACACAACAGGACGATTTTTAATCAAACAGGCAAATGCGATTAACGACGAAAATGTTATCATACAAATCAGTGGCGGATCTACGATTTTCCTAATGGGAGCGGCACCCCAGCTTTTTAAAAACAGTCGAAAATAGGTCTACAAATATGCCCTTCACGTGCAAAATAGCGTTTTTCAGCGTTACACGTTGTTTACTTTTATCTAAAATCGCTTTTGGCGCAACTTTTTCCCGAAAAATTTTACAATTTTCGAGGATTTAGCTAGAAAAATATCATTTAATTTGTCCGATTTTAGCGGAAATCTGGCGCGGAGCGCCGGAAAATTCGTTAAATTTAAGCGGAAGAACGTTTAGAAGATTGATATGCAGCTCGATTTCCTATGTTTATAGCATATGAAGCGTTACGCCAAAAATTTTTAAAAGTTATGCTTGAAATAAAAGAGAACTATGCTGAAAAAGCTGTTAATGCCCTTGAAATCGTTTTAAAACCCATTCTCTGAGCAAAAATATGGCTTCCAGGTCGCCAGCAAAGTAAATATATGTCATTAATAGACATTATCCGGCGCGTAGCGCCGGAAAAATCTCAGAAATTATGATCATTGACTGCCAAAAATCATTACAAATAAGATATCTATTCTTTATCTCGCCAGCTTTTTTGGGCCAATAGGGGGCGGCTCCCCAGGCACGTAGCTCGGTGAGGAATGGGGGGTCGGACCTCCCCCAATTCAGAAAAATCGGAAAAATAGGACTTTTCACACCTTATTTTGTGCTATTTTTAGCCTTTTTGGGCTTGGTCCCCCCAAAATTGGCGTTGCCCCCCCCCCAAATAGGACGGCCAGCTACGTGCCTGGGCCCCCCACCTCAAGTCCGCCTATGATACACATCGGCGGCAAACTCCAGACACTGAAAAAACAACATTTCCGCTTAAAAATGCATTGAAAGGGACAGTTCATCGCTTAGCGGAATGACACACTGAAAGTCCAACATTTATAATTGAAAAGTCAATTCATCGAAGCTTTTGAGTAAATAAAAGTCGTGCCGCGCTTTCTCACTCAAAACGTCGTTTCCCTGACGAACCACAATGGCGCAGCGCATGCCAGCATCAGAGGCAGCGCGAGCTTCTGTGCGAAAACGTTTACTGTTAAAACATGATAAAACTAGATTTAAAAATTATACTAAATTAAAATAAATAATTAAATTAAAAAATTGAAATTCCGAAATTAAAAATAAAGACTCAAAGCTAATTGCGGGGTTAGAAGCTAAAAAAGTGGGTCTCAATTCAGTTTGCTTGTGCTTAGGGAACGGCGAGAGTAAATCTTAAAGAATAATGTTAAAAATTTTTAAAAAATTTTTTAACTTTATGAATCTTGAATATTAAAATCATAAATCATAGAGCCGGCTGAGCAGAATCGGCTGAGCTGATATTGGTTCTTCTCGGATGTTCTTCGCAGGTCAGCAAATGAATTTAGAATACAAAAAGTTTATAAAAATGAAGGATGACAGAAAAAAGAATTACCGTAAGCAGGCGCGTATCCAAATTCCGTCCAAGGAAGGGAGGGCTGGACCCAAAATTAATTGGCTTATATGTCGTAAATTTCGTAGGGATAGCTGGTAAAAACCGTATTTTTTGACGTTTTTCAAGATGCTCTATCCGTTAAGCATATAAAATCGGAACTTTTCAGAAAAAAATTTCTTTTCTGTAAATAGACTCCGAAAAGCGTCTTTTTTAGTCGCGCTCGAGGTAAAACTATAGAAAATACTTCATATATGGCGCAAAGCGCTGAAAAATTTGACAATTTACGAACAGACGCAATTTTTTCGTCTTTCCTTATATTTTCTCACCTGCTAAAATTTTTTTACGGCCAGGGGGGGCGGCCGCCCCTATTCACCTGCTGATCTAACAGCTTCATGCGATTTAAATATTTAGCAGCTTAAATATCTAGCGGTTCTTCAACGACGCACAGCCAGAATTAAAAGGAACGATTGAATGCATTTATTTTCAGCAAGTTTATTATCCATTCTCATTCTTACGTTGTGCCGTCATTATTTTAGGCGCTCACAAATTTTAGGCAGGAAACAGGTTTTCCGTTTATTTCTAATCAGATTTTAGGTCATTTTAAGTAAAATATTACATAAATTATATATTTCCATTCTTACGGTTAAACTCCGAAAGTCTAAATCAGAATACGTTTAATTTTCGATTATGGAAATTAAGTATTGATTGGAATAGTACTCGCAAAATATTATATAATCTAAGAGTCAGCCCGAAGACCCTAAATTTAGGGCAGATATTAATCAAGAAGAAGACTCAAGCAGCTTAACTAAGCCCATCCTTAGAACGCATAATTATAAAGCTAATATTTCACCTCTTTCCATATCAGTCAAAAACAAAATTTGCTCCGGCTTTACACCTAAGGCGTTGGAAATATTTCGATAACTATCGCATTCCGTTTTCAGACCAATATTAGTATCAAAGTATCCGTCAACGAGCTGAACGTAAGAGGAGAAAGACGTAATAAGAAAATTTTATGTTTTTTGAAAGAAGACGAATTGGATTTGTGAGCACAAAATGATAATCATTTTTACAGTGTAAAGCGCAACGAATTCAAAAAACATTAACCTATTTTCTCCTTTTCGTTTTTATCTTTAAGTACCACTTTTTTGACCGATTTTCAATGCTTACAGTACTGTTGTGCATGGGCGATTTATTACAACGATTTGATCGACATTATCTTAATACGGATAGAGATTTGCGTACGATTTCGTTAGTCATCTAGAAAGCAAACAAATAAGATGGATCGAAAACAAGAATTACCAAAGACCAGAGGTTATGTCTTTTCAATTCTTACAGTCGAGCTCAAAAGAATTAACCCGCATGTGTGTAAATGTATCAATCAATAGCTAAAAAAGATCATATTTTGAAGTTCAACACTATACATAAACAAGGCCCTAATGCTGGGGTCTGGCAGCAATTTTTTTTGAAGATTAAAAAATATTCAAAAATTTATGTTATGTACATAGACAAACACCATTCTCCGACGTTTCTCACCAAGCTCTATTCATTGGCATCAAAACATCATGAAAAAACGGAAAAAATGTAAAACATATAACGCTGGGGTCTGCAGGGGACCTTTTGGATTCTTGAATCTTAACGCCCCAAATCCTAACGGCTATGTGTGGTCTAAATTAGTAATATTTGAGGATACTCTCAGTGCTGCAAAAGAAAGCAGTTGCTAATGATCTGGGCATGCCGCTTCTTAGACGTGACACAGAAGCAAAAGTGAGTGACAACTTTTAAAAAATATAAGGCACACAGTTAACAATCGAAGTTAAAGATATTGGACCTTCTGAACTTGGTTTAACTCAGAAAGAGAAAAAGTAAACACTCTTAATTAAATATTAAATAGGGTTACAATCTTCACTCCTTTCTTATATATAGTAAATAATGTGATAACCACAGAAGCCAATTTTCATCCAACGATCACGTGGGGCGTTTTAGTCGTTTAAGGGTCAAGAAGGCAAAGAAGCAGATGCAAAAGTCACACATGCACATAGAGGGTATGGAGGTATCACCCTACCAGGACTTTTGAGAAGCATACCCCCTCAGGCTATTTCGGACACCCTTATTGTTATTGTTTTCATGCAAATTTAACCACAAATATTCATGAAAAATAAAATAGGACGAAATTTGAGTATCAAAATTTGACATTAAATAGGTAAAAAATACTCATTTACGCCCCCCTTCCAGAGAAAACTCAGTTACCTCCTGCCAGAACTTTTGACCGCGTGCATGTATGAAAGTATTCTTTCACTTTTTAGTGTATGCCAAAAAAACACCGACAAAGTAGATTTTGCTCACATTGGAGGCATCTCCATCGATCGTATAGCGGAAAAACAATTTCTGAGCATCGACGCTACCAGATGAATAGATGTAAATTTTCACGCTTTTTTCACGTATTTTGGCAATAGAAGGAAGTACGTCCGGATAGACGCTGAATACAGAAAACTGAGGCCCTTTCAAAATAAATTTATAAGCGCCAAGACAGGAAGATATAAATAAAAAGATAAAGTAAAATACATTTATAAAAAAAGCATTAACAGGACAAACAAAGATATACGTAAAACCACAATTTTGTAAAGAAGACTGGAACAAAGAGCAAGAGAAGCATGCAATAATATAATTAAAATAGTATAACTATGAAAAACAAGAGTGATGGCAGAAAAATCCTAATACTTAGCAATTTCGTCCGCTCCTTCAAGGAACGAACCAATTTTTTTGAAAAATTTAGACGACAATACGCACTTTCATGCTAATTTACTTAAGTTTCTTAGAGTTATGTACCAGATCGATTCAGACTTAGAAAGCACTAAAATTCATTGAATTTCCTTATTTACATGCACCTTTACCACTTTAATAAAAATGTATCATGTAATAGCTTAGAAGCATGTAGGCTGTATTTTGTAGAAAGTTAAAATAAAACATTTGCCGTACATGCAAGCTGTTCGGAAAATCTTAATTACGTTCGCTCTAAATATTGGTTGCTATTGAGGTAATTCTTTAAGTGGAGAATAATGCTTTTAAAGCATGTGCTAAAATATCCTAAAACCCGATAGTGCAACCGAGTAGAACGATAATAATACGATTTTCATACGCAACACCACTTAAAGCCAAAACTGTGTGCATTTTTGTACAATCCTCTGATAAATGTAATTAGGTCCAAACGCGCAACTTGATCCCTTGATCATTCATCCTTTAACATTCTCAATGCTATCTAGTATCAGCCAAGTCTGGTTTTACTTTCCTTTATCTTTTTATGCAGGAAAGTCTGAAAATTTCAAAGCTTCGCATTGAATAGTCAGTCGTCATACATTGGCAGCCAGCAGTCAAATTTTGGGGGATCAAAACCGACAAAAATCCCCAAAACAGCCAAAAATTTAATTCTGGGGGATTTATCGATTTTTGGGGGTCTACCGTATTCTGAATGTGCAAAACCATACATGTACGGCATGAGAATTCTGGAAGGGAGGGGGAATCAGGCCCAAAAATATTTTAAAAAGTGCCTTTTTGGGGCTAAAAAACGATAGGTACCCGTCGAAAACACTGTTTTTTACGTTTCAGACAACGCTCGTTCTTTCTAGAACATAAAAACGTTAAAAAAATTCGAAAAAATTTGAAAAAATGAGTAAATTGAACAAAATGTGGTCAAAACTTGTGTATGGCGCGAAGCGTCGAAAATTTGAGATTTTCAGCCAAAAATGGGCTAAAAAGGCTTGAAAGGGCACACTTTTTACAACTTCTACCAACTTTTATAAAAAATAAATAATTCTGGGGGAATCGCAGCCATTTTGCGGGGTCAAACTCCCCCTCCAAAAACACGTCTGGTGCGAACCCAGGCACGTAGCTGGCCGTCCTATTTGGGGGGGGCCAACACCAATTTTGTGAGGGACTAAGCCCAAAAAAGGCAAAAATAGCACAAAATGACGTTTAAAAAGTCCCATTTTTCCGATTTTTCTGAATTTTGGGGGTTCCGGACCCCCATTTCCTCCAGAGCTACGTGCCTGTGCAAACCCCCAACCCCCCACGCCCATGTGTGGTCATCGTATTCTCATATTCGTTCATAGAGGAATTAGTGATGGCATGCAGGTCATAGTCTTTGCGCAATTTATTTATTTGCAGCTTCTTTTTCCTTTTTTCATAATTACTCATTTATAGTACTTAAAACATTTAAATTAAAATATTTGAGTCTCCTACACATAAGATTCTAGCTACGGCCCTTGAAACTATACAAGGCTTTGGATGATGGCCACGTCGACTTTAACCAGAAAAAGATAGTCATCAAAGTTACAAAGAATGAAAGATCATCGTGTCATGTTTTAATACCTAAAATAGAAGAAAAACTTACTTTTAAATTAAAACTTTTGCAAACTACGAGAAAAAGCTTGCGACTTCGTTCAATTTCAAACGACAGAAGCAATCTTTACTTTTTTGTTCAGAAGTCTCACATTCCCAAGTTACACGAATCCAAATACTTGGACGTTTTTACTCCATAAAAGAAAAGTTAACGCATGAACACATTCTGATATGCTACTGAAAAGACACGATCGCCTTGCCACCAAAATATAGACGTAAGTCATTTTGACATGAGGTGGAATTGTATTACTCTGTGCTACATTAACCCATGTGCGAATCAATTTCACAAACAATTTTATGTTGAACAAAAACAGACTGAAATATATAGTGATAACCACATGCGCAGCAAGGGAATTCTAGAGGTGAAACTGAACATTTTTTAATACTTCTATTTTTTGGGCAAAAAAAAGGATGGACACGCATTAAAGACCTTTTGTAGCGTTTCTGACAATGCCCTTCGTCCTATACCTACGATTTAAAAAATAGAAATTTCCAAAAAAATTTTGCGGGGACGAAAACCTTTTTGCAGCGGGGGGATTAAACCTCCAAACCCCTTCCCCCAGATCATGTACGGTGATAATTCGTTTCTTCGGAAGTACTTCAATCGCATAATCGCATGTTTGTACGAGTACAAACAATTCTTACTTAGACTTTATACGTCCTCCTTCGAAGGCCTGCCTGAAAACACCGCCTTGGAGCTTTTTCAATGCAGGAAATTTTCTATCTTTATCCATCCAAACGTTTACATTATGACAAATAGCGTCAATGACCATCTGACTGTTTTCTTTCTCTTCAATGGGAATAAGCTGCAAGTTCGTATCACCCGAAGCGAGTTCGTGATTCGTCTGGATTATAAACTCATACAAAACATTCCATTTTTTTCTCTTGCATTACGCAACTTTTTAGCCAAAAAACTGGGCATAACTTATAAAAGATGCTCCTGTAAAAGACTTCGGAAAACCTTTTCGCGTAGCCTAAAGAGGCACTTACAAATAAAAAATAATCATGTTTATTGTCTACACAGTGAATAAACATGAATATAGTGTTTTAGAACGGATCAAAAAAACAGATTAAAAATTTAAGTACAAAAATCCACTAAATCAGAGAACTTCTAACCGCTGATTAAGATAATTAGCGATTTCTTTACAACTAAAATATTAGGAAAATATTGGTTAATTAAATTACGATCGCTAAAAATTAGCAAAATACTATATAGAAACAAGTTGCTTCTCGTGTAGAAGTGTATTCCACTGCCCTAAATCTCATTTTTCCGATTTATTAAGAATAGAGCTGAAAATTCTAAATTAAAAATCCGCCTATCGACTAGAAATATAGGCAGGTGAATATGTCATCCACTTTCCAGGAATGCAGTGTGCATATAATGGATTCAATTTAACTGTAAAAGCCCCATGGATTAGTTCAAGGTAATCTAATCCTCATAACATTTTCAAGTGCTTATAGCTTCAAGGTAACTTTAAAATTATTTGCCTTTTGGAAATGTGTACCGAGACAAAACATTAATTTTAGATTACAAGTAGCCAAGCCCGTATCCAGGATTCGCCCGAGAGCGGGAAAGAAAGCCGACATTATTCGTTTTATATCTCGAAAACTTCGCTCAGACGACCTTGCAAGAACCGCGTTTTTCAGCTTTTTTTCAACGTGCTCCATCTTTGACGATAATAAAAATCTAATTTTTCTAACAAAATTTCCATGTCACTAGGCTGTAAAAAATGTCGTTTTTAGGCCGCGTAGCGCGAAAAGCCAAAAATGTGAAGAGTTTGTGGTAAAGAGCATACGTGTTCCCCGCAGAATGACTGCTGACCCCCGCAAAATGGCTGCGCCCCCAGAATTGTCGATTATCAGGAAAAATTGTAAAAAAGTATGCTTTTCTAAGCATTTTTAACGCATGCTTGCATCAAAAGTCTCCGATTTTCGGCGCTGCGCGCTATATACATATTTTTGACTATACTTTGTCCAATTTTCTCAATTTTTTCGAGTTTTTGCAGATTTTTCAAATGTTTCTATGTTCTAGAGATAAGGAGCATTGTCCAAAAAGTCAAAAATCGTGTTTTTGACGCGTACCCGACGTTTTTACCCCAAAAAAGGCACTTTCTGGAAATTTTCTGGGCCTGACCCCCAGAATTCCAATGCTGTACATGTATGATAGAGAGATGGAATTTTTCCCACTCTATGCATTACCTTCCATTTTTTGCGGCCACCCAAACTCCCTCCTTAAACATGGCCCTGCAAGTAGTAATTCAATAAGTCTTAAACTTAAATTCAAAAGTATTAAAAAAATCTGACACTGAAATTATTTTGATTAATTTCAAATGAACTAGATCTGCATTTGTAACGAGCAGGCGTGAAACCAGGGTTTCATCGCAATCTAAATACTGTTTAAATATCTGACCTAGTATTGAGCTTTGAGACGCTTGCACAGATAATAAGACTGGACTTCAGACTTACCAGCAGCCGTATTAAATCGACGTCAGGAGAAATCTGCGACCACTTGCTTTCTAAAAAATTGCGCAAATTATTTCTTGCATAAGGGAACAACACGTCCTGAAAATAATTAGGTATGTATCAATTTAAAACTATGATTCTTAAAAATTTTTGCTCACGCAATAACTATATTAATACGACAATACTAAAAACTAAACTATAAGACACAATGTCATCTAGGACGAGATCTTCGGTATTGATGTAGTATGTCTCCACCTTTCCAAAAATGCATCCACCTAGGTGTAGCATGTCTCCACCTCACCTAAATTAATTTTTCTATGGATATTGCTTCTTACATAACTGTTTTGTAAAACATACCTGTACGGGTTCAACCATAGTTCGCATAAGTGGTACCTAATTTGCATAACTTAAAACCATAGAGTTATGTTTTATAAAACTGTAAAACCGAACACAAAAAGTAATAACAATACCTATTAAGCTGTTGCTCAATGGTAGGGCATTTAGCACAATATTGGTACAAGAAGCAGCATATCCAGACGTCTTTCAAGGACATCATCGCCGAAATAGCAAGACAGTTCCCCTTATTTAGTTCTTTTTTCTTGAACTTATCTCGCAATAATTAACGATATAATTTTTTTCAGTGATAAAAAAACAAAAAACAGAAAAAAACAAAAAAACAACAAAAAACACAAAAAACAACTAAAAAACAAAAACAAAAAAATTTATCGAGATGGGGACACACCAAGGAAGCTGGATGTCTTCCTATCCATAAAAAAATTAATTTAGGTGAGGTGGAGACATGCTACACCTAGGTGGGTGCATTTTTGGAAAGGTGGAGACATACTACACCAGACAAATGCAAAGCACAACACCTTCGAAGCCCTTATTCGTAGCTAATTTTAAATAAAAATCTACTGAAATTGCTAAAGATATCGTGCGAGTATGACGAATACGACAAAAGCAGAAAAATAGGTATATGAATGGTATAATGACGTTTTTTCGAATGAGAACATGTTTAAATATGCTTATGCGATAGTATTTGCCTCATCAAGAAGGATCAACAAAAATGAATTGCTTTCCTTTTCGGTAATTGTGCATAAGCAGGTAGGTATGTACATATGTTGATTTCGGCCTGATACTTTTCAACCTTGTTCGTTTTGTAGCTTGCATGTACGACAAGAACTTATGCATATACTATTGAGTTACTATATTTGAGCCGCTTATAAGGATGCGCATACCTTAACAAAGGTTATCGGGCAAATTGTTCCCTCAATGTCCAGCAGCAAAACATCTCCAGAACTCAGCGACGGACACAATTTACCATTCATGGCTCTAGAAAACTAAAAACGCGATACATTCACATAAAGATTCAAAGAAAAGACGCGTCTTATAACCGATTTCTATATTTTTTCATAGAAGCATCTCAAATAACTGCAAGCAATGTGTTGTGAATGTCATTATTTGAATTAAATTATTCAGATATGTAGATTTGAATACACATAACGGCAAGCATGGCTCACCCATCCGATGTTTTGGGGACTCGAAAGATAAAACGGACCAGAAATAAACTTTAAAAATCATTTTTTGAAACTAAGAGACCAAAAGCATTAGCAAGCTAGAATGCATTATTTTCGATGATTAAATTTGTACAAAACGTCTAGAAAACAACACCGCTTCGAACATAAAGAACGTATAAGTCTAGGAAAACATAAGAAACCATCTTATCGTGTATCCCTGTCTCATTCACGGTTTTCACGCATCTGTTTCTGGTTTGCAGAATGTTTGATAGGAAGTTATGAATTAAGTACCGACCATCTACTCAATTGGTGTTGTTTGCGAATAATCATATCAAGAAACCAATTTACACAATCGTCGACTTTGAAAAGCATATTTGTGACAACATACTAAAAATCTTTATTAGATACATTAATTTTCTAATTAGAAAAACATTATACCGCAGAGTAACACAACAAATTAATACGTTAATTCGCGATCGGGTAGGCCATAGGTGAGCAAGGCCAAACTTTAAGAGGGGGTGAGAACCAAAAATTGGTAGATAGCAAAATGCTTCGTAAAAACGGCTATATAGCCTATTAGTTGATATGGCCTTTTTGGCTCATAGAACTAGCTACACAGCCTTTTGGACTCACAAACAGAGCTATATAGCCTTTTTGGACTAAAAATAGCTATTGAGCCCTTTTTGGAGTCAAAAAATTGCTATATATCCTTTTGAAAAGTCAGAAAAGACAAGTACATAGCATTTCTGAGCTCACAGGGTATGTTTCTGAGTCAAAAAACGGCTGTATGGCTAGTTTTCTGAGCCCAAAAAGGCTATACAGCTAATTTTCTTAGCCCAAAAAAGGATATATAGTCTAAAATGGATATATCAGCTAAAATGGCTCTATAGCTATCAATTTTTAAGAGCTCAGGGGTGACAATACCCTCCTCTCACCCCCCATGCACTTGTATGAGGTAAGCCATCGGGAAGACGATGCTCTTACATAACTCGAAATCGCTTAACAAACAATATAACACATAGACAGATCACGAGTCACGACCATAGTTGGGCGGCACCAAAATTCTGGGAGGTGCAAGATTTTTCAAAGGTCAAAAATGGCCCTAAAAATGATGGTGTGGCTTAAAAAACACCATTTTCCAAGGATTCTCATCGTGCACTATCCATTGGCATCAAAAAATGGCGGAAAAACAAATAAAAATTCAAAAATTGAATTCTGGGGGTTATTTCGGTTTCTGGGGGTGGGTTTTTCGGTTTCTCGGGGGGGGGGGGGTGCATACCCCCAAACCCCCACGCCTATGTGTGGTCACGACTATTACGTGAAAAATAGATATGAATTTAAACATGCAATTACCTGATAAAAACGTTTCATTAAACAAATCTTACTTCACTGATTGAGCGGTAAGGTTTCTTACATAGTTAGACAGTCGGCAAAATACATGCATGCACATAGGAATGGCTTGGACTAGTTCAGGCCAGAAGTACAAAAGGAAAATTTTCTTTTGGAAGATAAGACATAAGTAGTCGAAAACGGACTCATCAGTTGTTCGCAGAGCAAAAGTGACTGAAATGGATCAGACATTTTCAAATGAAATTCTTTCAACTTTACAATCATATAAAACACTATAGCATATTTTTTTCACGGAATAAAGCTTCCAAACTTACAAAAAAATTTGGAAATCTTCTCTGCACAACACACGAAGGCTTTCCGGAGTAATTTAATCAGTAACTTCCAGTACAAAGTATTTATGTAACGATTTTGATACTTTTAAAACACTTTTCATTAAAAAATTCTGGAAATCCTTGGAAAATTGAATAATTTTTTCAAACTGTTTTATTCGAGCAAACCAACAGCTCAATTTTCTACACCTTCAAAGCAATATAACAGACTTGAAAGCAAAAATGTTCAAATCAATGCCCGAACTGTCATAAAATAAGATTCCTGTCATCCTATTATTCACACAACTTTGCAAACAACGGTAAGTGTATTAACTTCATCTGTGATTACTTATTAGCTCACGCCTAAGCAGACTTAATAGACTTAAGTGGACTTGATTATAAGACTTTAACTTTTTCACATGATTATTGTGACCCGGACAAAAAAATGCATCAAACTGAACAACCGCTTGAATAATAAAGTTGTGAAACGTACAAGGAAAAAATCATGTTTCGTATGATAAGAGAATTGCAAAATGAGCTTAAACATTCACAAAATATAGCGTTTGTCAAGATAAGTCGATTTAATAGGCGATAAATCAGTAATGCGTCGCTTTTTGCTCCGATATCTATTGAATGAGCCGTGGTGATCCGCTGCAGATTCAAATTCAATACTCTCATTCGAACCTTCTCTGGAAATCGGGGAAAACTCTCGCGCTCTAAAGCAATAAAAAATTATAGTTTGCCTCAAAGTCAGAGGCCAAAGGGCAAAATTTTGAAGTCGCACTTAGGAAGGGGTGAAGCCTAAAATATTAATGAAAACCAAATTATGCTGAAAAATTATGTAGGCTTAAAATCGCCTGATGATATCACCTCTCTGTCTGTGGCCCTTCAGGAATAGTAGCATGCCATCACCGGACATGCACGTTGGGGAGAAGGTTTAGGGGTCTAGACCATAGGCGGGCGGCACCAAAAATCTAGGGGGGTGCAAGATATTTCGAAGGTCAAAATATGGTCTTAAAAATAGCGGTATGGCGAAAAACACCATTTTTCAACGTTTCTCATCGAGCAATATCCATTGGCATCGAAAAATTGCGAAAAAAACAAAAAATTTCAAAAATTGAATTCTGGGGGTATTTCGGTTTCTGGGGGGTATTTTGGTTTCTAGTGGGTATTTTGCTTTCTGGAGAGTGCAAACCCCCAAACACCACACGCCCAAGTATTGTCTAGACCCCCAGAATGGAAAAATGGAAAAATTTTGTGGGAAATGAAGCAAAATGAAGGCCAAAAACGGTTGAAAATTGAAAATTTACCTCAAAAGTGCTTCGCATTGATCAAAAACTGTGTAATAGCATAGATTTAACGCTATTTTAGTGCTTCTTTTTTTGTACAAGGTCCATTTGTACATGTGCAAAGATGGTCTCTAAAAGTCTTTGTACATTTTGTACACACAAATTTTTGGGTACTAAAATATGGTAAAGTGGCGATTTTAGAGCGGTAAAAACAGAGTTGTTCGACCTTTAGTATTGTATTTTAGCTAATTCCTGGGTTTATGAGGGCAAGAATCACTAATAATCGTCTAAAAACGGCGCGAAGCGCCGAATAATTAGACATTTTACCTTTCGAAATGCAATTTCTGCCATTATAAAGGCATATGGAACACAAAATTACTCATTTCGGCGCGAAGGCACGGTAAAGTTTTGCGAATTTCAGACCTTTTTTGCAGTTTTTGTCTTCCCAAAAATCTTTGTACATGTACAAAGACGATCCCAAAAAGTCTTTGTACATCGGGCAAAATCTTTGCCGAATACAAAAAAGCAGTGGTGCTTATACCAGTTTTTGAGGTCATTTTGGCCCAAAGAAGCTCAATTCTTCCCCCCCCGCCAGATCGGCCATGCTGTGCACCTATGGTCATTCATTACCCTATCCCCTATGTGCAGTGCATGCAGGGGCGTAACCAGGATTTTATTCCGGAGGCGGGGAGGGGCTAAATCTTTGAAGTCCTATATCCCGAGAACCATTACGAGATATGCGAAAATAATGGCATTTTTGAGCGTTTCTCGGAGAGATATACAACACGCTGAGGAAAAAATCTCACGAAAATCTGAAAAATTTTTTGCTTGATTTCATACTTGGATATATAAATCTTGCTTGATTTCATACTTTGATATAAAAATCTAACATTTAAACTATCTGTATGACTAATTTCTTAATATCAAGCTCGAGCATGGGGAGACCTTTGTGAAAAATAAAAATATCTCTCCATTGCGGGGAGCGGCCCTCCCCCCCCGCCCCCGGCTGGTTACGCTCCCTGAATGCATGTATGGCTTTTCCTTTTTACAAAGCTACGGCATTGAGTGTAAAGACTCGAAATAGCCAAAAAATAACATAGATTTACGAAAATTGGGTTATTTAGTATAGTTTCGTTTATTGAAACTTGAAATAAATATACTCATTCGAACACAATCATGGCGTGAAAATTATTTTGTGCCAGCCTAGCAATTTTTTCTTTCATTTGATCTTTTGAAAGTATCAAAAATGTTTTGGAATAAAAAGAATGCGAAAGATTTTCCGATGCTTAGCGCGCATGCAATTTTCTGAAAGGCCTAGATGTCGTTAAAAACGCAGCAAATTTGGCATAAAAACTGGAAATACCAAACTTTTCTGGCGCTTTGCACCTTATTGAAAATTTTTTGCTTTATATCAGGCCCAAAATTCACTCCCCTCCATTTAATGTGATCAACTCAGACTCTGCATACAAACTGAAGCAAGGGCGCAAGTTTCGCATGCTTACAAATACGATTGATGGGCGTAGTTTGATCTGTGATGGTCGTAAATAGGCATCGAAGAATTGCTGCCGTAATTCGGGTCAGCCACGATATTTGGGCCAGAGTCGAGAAAGTGAGCAGGTTTAACAGATTCGGGGCCCCTGATAGTCGGACCAGGAACCGGAACAGGGCTATTCTCAACTCCGGCCACCTGAACGCCGAATTCAGCAGCAAACAACGCCTCTTCTATTTTCACTTTAGCGTAGGCTTGCTGTTTATCGGTCATTTTGTCCAATCGCTGACCCACCAACTGACCATAAGCCGCATTATTAGGTTTCGCAGTCGGTATCTTAAAGCAGTGAATATGACCACATCTCAGACACGTAACAATGGGGGATCTGCGTCACATATAGAATCGATCGTCCCCGACTTTTTGGCAACAACTTGCGTTTTTAGACCCTTTTTAGACATTTTTTTACCATTTTTGGCCAAAAAACGAAGGTCATTTAGCCCTCGCACCTTAGAAATAACCAATTATTCACTCCCAAGATTTGGAGCCGCCACTTGCACGCCACACCCTCTATTTAGAACGGTAAAGCAACAGAAGGAGAATATCATTTTTTATTGATCATTGAAGGCAGCTAAAACTAACACGATATTTTCACAAGTAATCTATCCCCCAAGAAATACCCACAATAGGCATTTCTGTAATAAAAAACAGGATCCTAGATTCCAGGCTCTTCAACCACCTTCTTCAAAATTTCGATTACATGTTCCTACTGCGTTCACGTTTATTTCCATCGGGAAAATTCTTCATTCGTGTTTTTCTTACCATTTTTAGATCTTAACAAAAGCGACAGAATATGAGATTAACAAATTGACTCACTTTCCAATTCTCAATCACTGATTGGACTTGTTATTAGTTTATCATCGAAAATTTGGGCAAGCTTTTCTTACGTAATAATAATTATTTACCTACCAGGAATGAGCAAATATCGGAACGTCCAGGAATTTCTAAGTGAAAAATAGATCATACGCTTGTCATATAACGCAAGAATACCATTTGTCGTCATTCTTTATAGGAAAAATTGTCAAAAATTAACTTAGTAATGCATATTATACGTTTCCTGTACTTTCGGTCTAAACCCTCAAAAACCTAAGACGGATGCATACTTTAGAAAGTCCATACTTTACACGGCATGTCCAACACGTCAAGTGCTGATTAAGTGAAATCGGGTATTCATTTCATGAGCATACGCAAATTCTCAAAGTGTACCTAAGCATCCGGATTAAACAATTTAAAGTGTACCTGGGCATTCAGATGAAAAAAATGCCTTTTACATCAGCTAGAAAAGACCCATAGGTTAAAAACGTATCAACGGATGCAATAGTTCAATCAGTGAGTTTGATTTTTAAAAAATCAGATAACGATGCTGACATGAACTTTCCAAATATGAGCAGAGAAATCAAAAAATTGTGGTCAAGTAGAGTTCAATAACACTCCTCGATTAACCTTTTATACAGCATCATCTTAGCATAGATCTAACAAAATTATATTATTTCAACCATACAGCTCGAAATTTTGGTGAGAGTCCCTGGCCATTTCAAGAGGGCGGGGAGTAAATGACCTCCAATTTTTGGCCAAAAACGGCCAAAAAACCCTAACAACAGCCAAAAAATCCCATTTTTCCAAAAAATTGGGAGAGGGTCAAAAATTTTCTGGCTTTGGTGAATAAGGGGACGGCCAGCTTTCGGTAGGGGATCCCCCATCCCTTTCTATTACATGTATGATTCTAACTCTACAAATATGTAGGTACAGTGCGAATTGGTTTCCACTTCTTTAATAATTTTTAAATTCACTGAAAACAAATATGCTGTTCCCAATATATTTACTTTAAGTTTCTGATCTTGTTTATCCTTTGATTCTTTCTTATCTATCTCATTCGTATTTTCGCTAAGGCCTCGTCTCTTTTTTTCGACTGTTGCGATCCTCTTTTGTCAAACTGCGGGAATCTTTCTTGTTTGGGTAACTGCCTGCATTATCTGGTGATCTTAAGTTTGACCTCCTTGTTCCGGATTCTAAGATGGACCAATGTCCGCCGTACGTCTCATTCCTCGTTTTCTGCTGAAACTTTGAAATTAAATTTCCATTATTACTCAGAACCGAATTTTTCCTCAAAAAAACAAAGATAAGATTCATGTAATTAAGTAAGCCTTTGAATCGCATGCAATGTTCATTTACAACTTCGAATTAATAATGAAAATAATTTAAAAAATAATGAGTTTTACACAAAAAATGGGCATTAAAATTTTTCATGCTCAAAATGTCTTATAAACAATGCTAAGTGTTATTATTTTGATGAATAAAACTTTTCATGCTGAAAATATGTCTTATAAACACTGCTAAGCCTTATTTTAATGAACGGTTTTATTAAAATAGTGCCATACCGCTTTAGCCTTCTGCTTGAAAAACATCATCCAATCGCAGTACTGATTTGATTTGATTTTTACTAATTTGTAATCGATAAAATTTTCAACATAACGGCAGATGACATAGCACTTAAAGCTAGTTCAAAAAATTTGACAACTTTTATACAATGAAGTTCACACTGAAATATTCTGGAATTTATATTGTGCGAACGGCAAAATTTCTGCGAGCAAGACATCCAAATATCGAAGCGAAAAAACAGATATCTAACAAATTGTTCGCTAATGATACCGTTAGAGACCAGATGACGGGACAGATGCAACTTACATGCGTCAGTGATTAAGCTGTAAAGTAAACTCAGACATTTCCTAGTAGTCTCAGAAAAGAATCTAAAATCAAACAAGTTCGTTCGCAACAAGTACAAAAAGTGGTGAATCATTTTTGGCTATAGCCGATATCAAAAACCTTTGAAACATGTTTTATTACCTACTGCTAAGTCCAAAAGTGGTTTGTGTGCGATTCCTGCAAAAACCAATGTGTGATTTTAAGCATCTTCTTGCATAAATCCGACGTAACTGCTTGATTTTATGTCAAATTAACAGCTTCTTGTTTATCTAGCAGAAATCTCGTCAAGTTACAAAAAAATCAAAATGTACTTTCGAAAAGTCTCTTTTATATCTTTGACTCTGTAAACAAGAAATGCAGTACTCCAAGTCCCAGATTTCTTCTTCGACCTGGCCGAAAATTCTGGATTGTAATTCGCAACCCTCCTGGTTACCTTGACCATGTGCATCCATAAATATGTTTTGTAAGTCGCCCGACACGGTTGGTCATCAAACATTTTTTTAGCAAGATCAGGATAAATAGTACACAACAACAAAGTAAAGTTCGAATGGCAGTACATCACGTACAAAATACTGTGAGTCACTAATTTCAAAAACTAAAGCTATTCGAAGCGACAGCTGTACTCTACTAATTCTTAAGTATTATGCCAAATAATTATGGCTAGCTGAGAAAATGTTAGGATTTATATCATTATTTTCAATAATATAAATAATATTACAGCAACCCGTGCTGAGCTAAAATGAGGCATGGTTTTGAACGGGACAAAAATATTGAGATTCGTAAAGATGCTTTTGGAATCAAATGGCTTCGATCATCAGATTGAATTGACATATGATGGTATAGCTTTTATACAAAAAATTGTTCGTACAACGACTATTCTGGAGAACATAGATGTACAGCATAGAAATTCTGGATAAGCCGCGAAAAATTTTTAAAGTGCCTATTTGAGCTAAAAACGATGATTACACGTCAAAGACAGTTTTTGACGTTTCATGCAATGCTCATTCTTTCTAGAACACAAAACATAAAAAAATTTCGAGAAACTTTGATAAAAATTGGAGTTAATTGAACAGAATGTAGTCAGAATATGAATATATGGCGACACTTTTGAGTCACAAGCTAGCTAAACCGATTTTAAAAGCATTAATTCGTTATTATCTGAATTAACAAAATAGGAATATAGAAGCGCGAATCAGATTATTCCAATTCAGTAATGCCAGATGCGTCATTTTCAGCAACAAACCTGTCATCAAGCCTTTGCAGGCTTTGACCGTCACAAAGTATGAACAACAACAAGTTCTACTGAGCTATTGCAGATATATTAGTTTCACGGCAAAATTAAGATAGGAGTAATACGTTGCCATCAACATATTCTCGATCCAGAACGGTATATTTCAGATAATTAGTCAGATAACTTTTGACTTTTGATGCTGCCACGACGCTGATACATTGGACTGTACAGACGGTTATTTCTGAAAATTTTGAAAGGCATAACATTTCAGAAAAAAAATTATGTCTGAACATACGATTCCATTCAAGTTGCGGGGAAAATAAAATGCACACCGATCAATGTATGACCTTTGTAATGCACACGCGTTTCGATTTTCAATGTCTTTGCTTTCATGTTCTCGAACGAATAGGAGACTCACAGTGCATCCTCCGCTGTCATATTAGCATTTAAATGTCCCATATCATATTTAAACAAATAGCTGTGACGAAATCCACGAATGATGCTCAAGCAATGGATCGATACAGTATATGACCTGTTCCAGTGAAAGATTTTCTCAATTATTCCGTTATTGTTCGTGTGGAACACAATAATTTTTCAAAAATTTGAAGCAGAAAACCCGACATAATCTGACTTTCTTTGTATGTTGAATGGCCACCTTATGCAAATTTAGCCAACCAAAATAACTGCGCAGTGAAAAATTAAAATTTGCATTCCTCAGAAGCAGCCTTTCCAAGAGACTGCGATATTTTTCTTCCTCGTAAAGCAACCAGAATAGTACTGAAATAAACTGGCTCTAAAATCAAATTCAATATATGTTTTTCATTTGTAGCACGATTGAGTTTGCAAACGAAATTGCGAATAGCATATATCATACTCATCTTTATCATTCCTACCTTTATTTTAAACAGTGCTCGTTTTACTCAAAATGTTTCATTTTTCTGCAGATCGTTCAGGCCTATCTTACCGATTCGCTCACATTTTGAATGTTGGAGTAGCATAAATTCAATGAATTTTACTTCTGAAAACTAGCTATAATTGATGAAGAAGATTACGACTCTACAAGCGATTGGCCGAAAAGAGGCCCGCATGGCACAAGCAAATTATGTGTCTGCACGTCGCAACATGTTTTTACTTTTGTCTGTATATATTGCTGACTGATAAATCAATGCTAGACAGGATTACGACGGGGCTATTAAAATTACGGTTTCGAATATATAACTAGGCAATGACCTTAGGTGCCAGCCTGTTCATATGAGCCCCTCTACGCTGATATGCTTGCGTAATTTTTTCAGCAGCACTGCCTTTTTTTGTCGCCCCACGGTATTGCCTTGAACGCGGAGCTCCCTTGAAGGCTTCGCGACGACTATCGATAGCTGGATATCTGGAACAACGTGCGCGCATTTTTAATTCGAAAATATGATGCACTTTTAACACTGGCAATGTCGGCATGAATCATTTACTAACAGATAAAATTATAAAAAATCAAGAAGAATGCATGTGTTGAGAGTTTCCAAGAATTTGATCCTCAATAGGCGCTATAACAATCTATTCACAATGACGAAACAATCTGCAAAAAACAGTCAGAAATCATTGTAATAATTCTAAAAAAAGCATTAAGAAAACAGCACATCCCGCACTCAGGATAGAAGTGTGCCTGCGTCATAAATGGGTCGCTAATTTTGTGGGAAACAAACTCGTCAATGCAACTCAACGGATTATATAATTACTGGATAAAAGATGACGTTAGTTACAGAAGTAATTAGTTACAATTTTATTAAAAAAATTCGCTTTGAAAAGTGTTGATCTTTTAATTTTGAAAAATGAGCTTGCAAAGCGAGAGTTGCAAACCAAGAGGAACTTAAAGTTTAAAGTGAGAATTACAAAAGATTTTAAGCAAGCTCATTTTTCAAAACTATTTCTTGGCGAACAGTCGTGTTTATCTTTTAATTTCATTTAAATTTTATTCTTATTTGACTAATTTTCAATTTAATCAGAGAAGCGGTTGACACGAGCATTCTGCACTTAAAAAACAGTACGTCGCTGTGCTTTTCATGAACGTTAACGACAGATCCACTTTTTACATGTATGCATGCACAGGGGGGTATAGGGATATCATCCATATCAAGACTTTTAAAAAGCATACCCCCTCAGGCCATTTTTGAATCAAAACCCATTGCTATCACGAGAAAACGCCAAACGATGTCTAATAGTACAATTTTTAAAAAAACATGCTCATTTTGAAAGCAGTAGACTGTTGAGTGCATTCACTAAGACACTTTTCTTTGATTTTTTCGTGCATATTTGATGGTCCAAGTCACTGAATCGTTCTTATCGCACTTTGTTTCCATGCAAAGCAAGCCAGAAATATTTATGAAGGGGATAAGGAATAACAAAAACATCTAATAAGGAATAACAAAAACACCTAATAACGAATAACAAAAACACCTAATAAGGAATAACAAAAACACCTAATAAGGAATAACAAGAACTTCAAAAAAATAAACAAAAAAACATAATCAATTAACAAAAGATCGCTAGAAGAAAAATTTGGCACCAAATAACACAATCGCTCATTTACTTCCTCAAGAATACTCGGTTTATCAACTCTCTGAACTTTTGCAGCGTGCGCTTGTATAACTAACTATGTAACTATCTAGTAAAAAAATAAAATTGTAATTAGTATTGACTGTTCAGAAGCGTTTTAAATATTTGCGCTAAGGTCAAAAGTTATTATATTAAGTACTATTAATCTCCAATAATTAGCTTCTCAAACGTTGCTTGCTAGCCATTCTTCGAAGCAGCTAAGAGATCCGTTCGATTGAACACCAAGGAGAACGATTTTTTCCGCCATCTTTTCTTCCGATATAATAGTTCAAAATTTCTTCATGTGACCTCAAAGACGATAATAGTTTTTGCCGTCTTAAAAATTCTTAACAAATATATATATATCCAGGCTAATGAAATTTAATCTCTTTTATCGATGGAATTTCTGTTTTGACAATGACTGCTTCGGATTTATCGTCAGGACCGAGTGACCATTCAGCATTTGCACTCAAGTTGCCATCGTCTATGAAGTGCGTTTGTTGGTCTTTTTAGATACCGCTTCAGAAATAATTGCATGTCATCAATAATCATCTGAATTATTAAATGTTTTCAACACAAACAACATTTAAATTTTGCAACCCAGTCGGGACAATGTTCTGGATAATCTCTGATCCCAAATCCGATCTGCTGCTGTCAGTGTTATTGAGGATATAAATGCATGTTGTTAGATCGGAAAAATACATACAAATAGAGCACGTTAAAATAAAGCCTATGAGCAAGACTTTGCGTCTTTTGCTTTTTACATATAATATAGCATCAATGCAAAATTTTTGTGTTCTTCTGAGTATCAAGCAGGATTTGACAAGTCGTTGAGGAAGCGAAATTAACTATAGTCGAACAAAAGCTTAATTATTGTACTCATCGATCGCACATCGAGGAGTCTCTAAAACGATTTTCTGCGATAGGAGCTATAACGCAGGCAAAATCATAACCAGAAACACAATACACGCACATAATCATTCTGCATCTATAGCCCTTCCTTGATTGCACTGAAAAGGGCTGAAAATTGATTTTTCGCAGCAATTTCGTTTTAAAGTGGTCACTAGACATTTGTAGCCTTTACTGAAGTCGACGACACCTACTCCAACTGTTTGTCGCTGGCTCAATTGTTTAATCTTTGCACGAATTCAATATTTAAATATGTAGATAAAATTTCAAATTCAATTTCTTTCAATTAAAAAGATTTTATTCGAATCACATGATTTCAATTTGAGCTGCTTGGAGGTCACTCCTCACGTCAGATCGCCAAAGAACGGAAATTTTTTCTCAAGCCATTATTGCACAGCATTTGCAATTCACGACGGTGCATCCTTGTTGCGACATTACAATAATATACCACGATAAATCGCAATGTAAAGTTGAACATGCCTTCTGAAGCAGACATTGTAAATCAAAGAAAAGCATACCAATTTTGACAGACTGATGTACGATTGAGTGCTAAAACCGCTGAATTTCTCCAAAGGTCCTTTTCATTCCAGAATTGGATTGGCTGTTGAAACTTTGTGCTCTGACGGAGAAAGAAGCACTAATTCAGCGTGTTCATAAGCTTAGTACCGATCAGATCTTTTCTGTCTGCAAGCTTAATAATGAACAGACTTCAGCAAAATTTTAGCAAGCAAAATTAACGATGTTGGCCCAGTTTAAGCTTCCTTCAGTCATTAAATCCTAGTGGTCAAACTTGTTCATAAACCATTGTCATTTTTTGACCTCATGATGTGAAGTCGGACGGATATTTATTGTCTCAGAAGGTTCGAATCGTTTGAAATTTGGAAAAATTTTAGGAATGATTTCTAGACTGAGCACCTATTTCATTAAAAAGCATCCCCACTGCTTTTTTCGGCGCAGCAAATATTACATTCCAAAATATTCGGGTTAGTTCCATTCAAATGCATAAGAAGAATGAGCGTTTGCTTCAAAAGTGCAATGATCGGATCTGCGATCAAATTCCTGAAACCGGCAAATTTGCTCCATTTTTCTGCATAATAAAACGAGCACTTGACGAATAGTCAAAATAATGAGCGACCAAACTTAATGCCAAATCTCACTTTTATACGTCGGAACTTTGAAATTATTTGATTTTGAGCTCATACTGACTAAGCAGTATCAAGGGAGCGGTTACCAACCCTAACCCCCCCCCCGATGGAAAAATTGTTTTAAAGAACTCACAAACATATTTTCAGCACAATTTTGAGCGAAAAATAACCAATATTTTCCGATGCTTCACGACGGATTAATCGTTTATTTATAATGTTTGTCCTCTAAATATCCGAGTATGAGTCAGACATGTTGAATAATTGATGATTTTCCAGCGCTTCGCGCCGGCATATTACGTTTGTTTTTCTGTGCAATGCACCAAACTACAACAAATATACGCAACACAGACTAAAGTTAATAAATTTTGAAGTCAAACTTGAACCGGATGTTGAGAAATCGATCGTTTGGCTAGCTCAAACAGTAGAGTTTTTTATAGGTGTGTACTACATGAATACATATGAGTTCAAGAAGTGTAGAAATTTTTCAATTTTTTAATTTTCTCTTCCGTTATAGTACAGAGCTAGCCGAGAAACGCTGTAAAATGCTGTTCTTTTTGCTTATCGCCTAACATTCGCGAGATATGTATGCGACTTCAAAAATTTCGCCCTCCTCGAAATAAAATCCTAAACAGGTGTCTGTCTGTACATCATATATTGCAAAATGAACTGCATTTTTCCCTTAAATACACAGCTGCTTACCTCTCAGCTCGGGGTTCGTCTAACAAATGTCTGCGATAAGGGGCTCTGTGGTCATTTAGTTCTCTGACATCATCGGTTTCGTTAGCGACAAGTTCTCTCTGACGATAAAAAACAGTTAAGCTTAAGAATTATAACGAAAAATTGATTAAAAATGCGCAAAACATTGTCAGAACAATCATGTGCTCCAAATTTAGCACGGGCAGCCTCCGAAATATAAAAAATTTAATCTATTACAAAGATTCAAAGGAAAAATTTATAATCTTCAAAATGCATTGAAAAGATCGCCGAAAGAAATATTTCGCATTTTAAATTTCTTGTATCCGAAAATTTCTGTAATTCTGTTTGTTTTAACTTTTAACTTGACACCGATAATAAGTGAAGGGAATTTTTCGAAGATTTTAGGAGTCCAAGAATAAAATGGATCGGATAATGATGAATTTCAGTTAATTAGAATTTGATAATAGATTTAGGTCTTTTACTATACTTGTAAGTATACCAGTAAAAGGTTGTATTCAAAATAAAAAGGAAAATTTCTAAGATTCTCGAAATTTCCTTTTTATTCCACGTAAGAAACACTCAAGCAAGAGTGTCATTATTTTTGCCTGTTCCCAAACCGTTGTTCCTTATGATATCTGATTTAGAAATTTTGAGACCCATTTCTAAGTGAAGCTTTGGATTTGGGCCTGAATTCGATCCAGGAAATTATACATTTGATAAAACCTAAAAAATTGCAATCTAAATTATTCTTTTTCAAACAACAATCACTAAGCAGTCAGCAATTTCGATTAAAAACATTTTCGAGGACGATCTAATTAACCAAAGATAAAGGCGATTCGTAGCCCAATGCTAATAAAATGCATTTAGTGCTTTAACTCTAAAAGCGTTTTCACATCTTTCGTAGATGAAAAAAGCGTACCTACAGATACGACTGAATAACTTACATATATGCTTTTTCAAAAGTCAAAAAATAAACGGCGTCCGATGATTTTAAGGCTGGAGTCACCTCGCTACTACACGACATAAATTGGTCTATATCTCGGAAAATTCGTCCAGATTGCTCGCAAAAAAACCGCATTTCTCGACGTTTCTCGACATGCTCTATCCATCAAGATCGTGAAATTCGAACTTTTTAGGAAAAAAAATTGTCATTCAAAAAGCTGAATAAAAAGTGTCATTTTTTGGTCGCGCTTGAGCCAAAATGCTGAAAAATACTAAAATTTAAATGATTTACGACGAAGACATTCAATTTTTCCATCTTTCCGCGCATTATCTTACCTTTCAAAAATTTTTCCCTCAAGGGGTTGAGGGCGGCCGCCCCCCCACCCCGCACCCTCCCCTTAAATACGGCCCTGACCGCATACATACGTCGATTCAAGTTTTGCAATGCAGCTCGACCATGCATGATTTTGAGGGGATTAGGGTTTTCACCCCCCCGTAGAAATTTTTTCACTCCTCCTTTGGAATTCGCGATTTTCGGAATGCTCCCTAAAATTTGCTGAAAATTCATAGAAAAGGTATTTTTAAAGCCTTTTTGGCCATCTATATGCTCAAAAGTGTCAAATTTTCGGCGCTTCGCGCCATATGCTCATGTTGTTCAATTTATTCGATTTTTTTTGATTTTTTTGAAATTTTTTAATCTTATGCGCTAGAAAGATGGAGCATCGTGAGAAACGCCTAAAACGATGTTTTTGACGCGTACTCACCATTTTTGGGTCTGAAAAAAAGCACATCAACATTTAAATCCCCCTCAGAATTCCCATGCTATGCATGTCTGAGCTTGACGGTACATCACCGTTTTTTAGCACGGCCCCCTATTAGCATCAGTGCTAATAAAACTTTTTCCATTAGCACGAGATAAGTTACATTAGCACGCCAGTTTTTTACCTGTTACCTAAATAGTGTCAGTGATGCACGTCCTTCTTTTAATTTATCTGTTTAAGCATGCATGATATTCTGAAGATCAATGTTTTTCTTGATCAATGTTTTTTCTAGATTTGAATAAATCAAAAATTCATGCTAAATCACAATTATTGGCTTCCTAATGTTCAATAATCAGAAATGATAATGCGGTTGCCAAAAACTAATTTGATATAAAGACAGACGTCATTGCACTTACATATGTATTGAATGATAAATAAACATAAAGAAGCTAATTTTGACTCAAACCATAGAAAACAGTGCAAAGTTGTCACGAAGTATTTATTATGTGCTAGAAATTGGTAAACAAATCAGCGACATGAATGCCAAATCTTCTAAATTGTACGTAGATTGATGATGGAGTGTTTAAATCGCACGCTTGAGGCTAAATAAACAGTAAGTGCGCCGAAAACTTTTTGGAATTTTCGCTGAAAAATACGCTAAAAAGCGTTAAAATTACTACACTTTTGCTAAAAAAGTCTTCGTATCCGTTAGCACGTCGTGCTAACGGCCAAAATTTTCTTAGCACGGGCCAACTTTCATTAACGTGGTGCTACAAACACGTCTAAATCTAAATTTTCTCTTTTATTTGTTTTGATCGCGCTAGTTCTTGCACAACTTATTCGGAATCACTTCAATTTTTTATCATTATTTTATTTTTATTTTTTATTATTTTTATTTATTTTTTCCAAACGTTTACACGCGCATTAATACCGGTTCGATGTTGAATCCTTTGCGAGAAATGAGGATCGGTGCGTCGTATCTCTGATGTTCCACAACTGGATGCGGATTTGACGCAGGCGTGCGTTGTGTCGGATAGACCAACGCGACTTTGATCCTTTGATCTTCAATAAACATTCCATCGCAGCATTGGACAGCTTGACAAGCATATTCGTTGTTTGAAAACTCCTGAAAAAGTTGCTCATAGCAGAGCAAGCTACGAGTCAATGGGAATTGTATTTTTTAGGTGTTCAACCCGTGGGGTTAATTTTGTAGTGAAACATTCTTAATGAAAGAACCCGAGTAGTCGGTTAGTACTGCACAAGCGAGTCAGAGCGGAAGATATGGGAAACTGGTGCGGGTAAAATCTTGCTCACTGGGTAACGTGGTTGGCGGGGTACCACGTTACAATTAAAGGTCTCTGAGCTTGACGAACTCAGGTTGACTGCGCGGTTCTCCTCTCAAGGCGGAGGCATGTAGCAAGGAAGCTACGGATCAATGAAAATTGTATGTTTTGGGGTTATACCCGTAGAGTTGATCTTGTACTCGGTCATATTCTGAATGAATACGTTGCGCAGAAGTGAGCAAGAACCCGAGTAGTCGGTTAGTATTGTACACACAAGTCAGAGCAGAAGATCCGGGAAACCGGTGCGTGTAAAATTTTGCTCACTGAGTAACGTGTTTAGCAGCCACGTTACAATTACAGACGATCAGTGATCGGACCGAGGCCTCGGCCTCGACAAGGCTCGGCGTTTTTTAGAGCCTCGGCCTCGGCGCCGAGGGCGAAGCTGAAAAGTGCCGAGGCGCCGAGGGTTAAAATCACATTTGAATAAGTTTAATATATCCGTTGAATATTAACTAATTAGAATGCATCTGCAGTACAGAGGCTGTTTTTTACCTATAGGCTTTTCTTATGCTTTTAGGCGCGTACCCAGTCACACCAAGTTACATACAGCAAAGTGCCAATTGATTATTCATATGATGACTAAGTTTTTATTCTCATGCTCGCTACATGGATCGGAAACACACATTCCCGTAGGGGGTAAGGCAGGGGTATTACCCCCCTCAGGGTACAAGACTCAAGTTACTGTCAGACGATTTTTGGTGAAGATCTTTTGAATATTTTTGAACTTAATTTTTAGTACGGCAAAAGTGCATCTAATTATTAGAATTTTACGAAGTGATACAGTATTTTTGAATGTAAGCAAGAGTAAATAGACAAACTATCACTATAAAACATGCATGTAACAGCTCAAAATTTTCGATGAGGGGCTCCTCGACATACATGTAACGGCTGGAAATTTCGGGTAGGGGTCCCTGGCCATTTTTAGTGGAGGGTGGGGGGTTAGCGATTTCAATTCTAGGTCAAAAATGGCAAAAACACCTAAAAATAGCCAACAAAGCGCAAGTTTTCGCCAAAAATGGGGAGGATGGGTCAAAATTTTCTGACGTTGGGGGATGTGGGGAGGACGTCCAACTCTGGGTGGGTGGGGGATCCCCCAAAGCCCCCTGTTACACGTATATATGGTTTTCGGCGATTTTAGGCGAGGGGGTGAATGACCACTAATTTTTGGCCGAAAATCGCAAAAACGCACCTAAAGATGGCCAAAAAATGCAGGTTTTCGCCAAAAATCAATTTCGGCTCATGCATTTATTTTTGGAGCCATTTTTATACAATGTCAAAATATTTTCTGGGACAAAGTGATATTAATTTTATCGTTTTTCAGTATTTTTTATGAAATTTCAAAAAAATTTGGCGCTTCGCGCAAAATATCGCTAATATACTGTATTTAGATTGAAGCAAGGGAATTAAACACTCCAAAATCATTTTTTGTATAATCTAGGCATTCTTATGCAGATTTAAATATCTTTTGTATCTATTTATACTGTTTTTAAAAATTTTATGCAAAAATAAGTACTATTTAATAACTTTGCACTTTTTTGCCGTTCAAAGATAAAATTGTTTAATTTATCCTGATGTTGCATTGGATTTATAAGCGCAGTGGTGCTTATTACAAGATTTAATTGGCATATTACAATGTCTGTAATATTTCTGATTTTGTAGTACAAGTTGTTTTAGCTTTCTCAGTCGAGTTTTATGTGTAAATTCCATCAAAAGCTCATAAAAATTTTGGCGCTTCGCGCCCAACTAATATTATCAACTAAATTCAGGCCGAATCATCACATTTAGGACCACGGTTTTTTTGTATTCGGCAAAGATTTTTCCCGATGTACAAAGACTTTTCAGGACCGTCTTTGTACATGCAAAAAGATTTTTGGGGAGACATAAAGTGTAAAAAAGTGTGTTATTCCCGAAAATTTTCGGCGCAGCGCCGAAATCAGTAATTGTCTGTCCTGTATATCTTTAAAATGGTAGAATTTGCATTTAGAATGGAAAAATGTCAAATATTCAGAAACCTAGAAATTAGCTAAGATACTCTACCAAAGGTCGAAAAACCCTGTTTTACCACACTAAAATAGCTACTGTGCCATATAGTACACAAAAATTTGCATGTACGAAATGTTCAAAGACTTGGATACCATCTTTGTACATGTACAAAGGTATCTTGCACAAAAAAAACATTATTTAGGACTGCATGCCGGTTGCAGGTCACACTGGCAGTATGTAAAAATTGTATGTTTGAAATATATTTATATATCTACAAAAATTTGTCCGCTAATACAAAGACCTTCTCGGAGATCTTTGTGCAAGCACAAAGAAGCTCGTACAAAAAATAGTGTCGGCTAATAATAATACACTACTTAATTTACTGGTCCCCCATTTTCGGATTTCACCCCTCCCTCAACTCTGGACCTTGGGAAACTATGATCGGAAAGTACAGTGCAGTTTCCGTCATATTACCTACCACACCAGAATTGGATGACTGAAAAAGCGTGTTTAAACATACTTTACTGCAAAAGCGAGCACAACATTGGCTGCAGTTCTGTCTTCACATAGCTTATTTCGTTTGTTCGTTTATTTCTTCGACACTATTTTCTTATTTATAGTAATAAAACTTTTTAACTGCTTGTTCAGCCATATTTTTTATTAACATTTCCAAGTCTTCAACGGCAACTTGTTAAATTAAAGATGCTTTCATGCTGCTGACTTTATTCAATAAATCCTTCACACATTTAATCTACTATTATTGAAAATAAGAATGAATTGTTTGACATACGATAAAGTGTTTAATATTACGATTATTCTCTAGCTCATGTGCATACAAAATATTCTAAGAGTACTATTTATGGGTATATAGGTATACAACCTTGACCCTCGGCATTACCTCCTCGGCCTCGGCCGAGGCAAGGATTTTAAGTCACCCTTGCCTCGGCCGAGGCCGAGGGTCCAAAGTGCCCTCCGGTACGATCACTGCAGACGATATGACGTAAGTATGATTTAGCACAAAAAATTTTCTTCTTATGCTCTTACTATTTCTTTAAACCGCTTTAATAATCAATTTAATTAAACTCAAAAACTGTCGTCTCCGCATAACGTTAAGTGAAATAGCAAATTATAAATCAAGATGAATAAAAAATTTGTTTTATCATTCCATTTATTATTTAATATTATTTATATTGTTTTGCATTATTCATCATTTATCATTTTCATTATTTAATGAGATAGGTAACTAATTCTTGGCGGATAAATCTAAATTTTTTCATTCATTAACTTATTTTTTCAGTCATTATAAAAAGGTGTAATAAATATGCTAGTTTCAGCATTATGGCGTTAACAAATAAAACATCTAGGTATCAATTTAAGATTTAGAAAAAGAATATACATAAAATGAACTCAGATACGCATTTTTATTTAAAAATCGCGAGGTAAATGATCATATTATAAAACAACTTTTTTTAACTGGCATTCAAACAAAACAAATTTTTGGCTCCTGTTATCATCGGGAAGACCGGTTATTGCCCAGGTATGCTGTAAATGGGCAGAGACAAGGTATCGCTTAGGTATGGACCTGACCCTGACCTCATGGCAGAGTATAGTGCATTGGAGTTACCCCGCAAAGCTTCTAGATCCAGCTTAGTTAATATGATAATTAAAGAAATGATAGTTAGAAGAGAACGACGCAATGTTAGCAAGCAACCATGTAGCGCCAGGAGGAAAACTTTGCCGGATTAACACAATCCCGCAGAATTAATAAAATAACTACAAGCATTAATACAGCAACCCTGCTGTATTAAAAATAGAAACCCTCAGTATTAACGTAGTAAGCTAGCAGCATTAACACGCGCTTTTAATTTAGATGCAGTATTTCCTAAGTGGAAAAAATTGTTCAACATGGTCATTGACCAACTCGTAAAAGTGAGGGACTCGCTTCTTAAATGCTTGTGGGGTGGGTCTAGGGCCGTGTTTAAGGAGACGGGTCGGGGAGGGGCAGTAGCTACATAGCTACCCCTTTTAAACGCCAAATTGTCCTTAAAAGGTTGCACCGTCGTACATACGAAAAATTTCATGGTATGCTATGCTTCTTCAGACGAGATCCAAAGTTTCGACGCCTCGCGTCTCGTACGAATTAGTATTCGATTATTTCGGCTCAGATACAATAAAAACAATGCAACTCACGACGAAAAAACATGTAATTAGCTGTAGTTAGATCAGAAATTCAATTGATTAGTCGTGCATGATATAAAATTCGGTAATTTTACTAATATTGTATGCTCAAAACTGCATAATCCTGAAGTAAAATGAACAATTCCTTCTACTGTATCAGAAATTTCGGCGCTTAGCGCATTGATCTACTATATATTTTCTGAAAGTTTGTTTGTTTGTATCTATGTATGTTCGTATGTTTGTGCCGGGTTGGCTCCTGCCCAATGAAATTTGGTGGGCTGATATTTTGGGCCGAGGTCGGTCCAATGGGGGAAGGAGCCGTAGCGATCTTGAAATTTCGACAAACGCACCCATTGGCCCTGGGCAGGGAGGGGAGCAGGGTTTGGCCCCTGTGCTATAAGCCTCCACGATTTCGGGAGATCGCCGATTTTTTGCTATTTTTTTCAAAAATTAGTTTATACTGTTTGTATAGGGATACCCCGGCCAAGAGGAGCATGCCTGGCGACACTATGTACATTGTTATATGTTATAGCATTGGTCGGCACTGTGAAACATCAAAATACGGGTTTAACCAAATGATGCTATAACATAGGCAATTTTATAAGATAGGCATGGTATGAGATACTATGTGCAACAAGATAAGCAATGCTATAGGATAGGACGTGATATAAGATACTCTGTGCTACAGGATAGGCAATACTATAAGATAGGACGTGATATAAGACACCCCGTGCTACAAGATAGGCAATGCTATAAGATAGAACGTTATAAAATATACCCCGTGCTACAAGATAGGCAATGCTATAAGATAGGAATTGATATAAGATACCCCGAGCTGCAAGATAGGCAATGTTATAAGATAGTATGGGATTTAAGATACCCTGTGCTACGAGATAGGCAATGCTATAAGATAGGTTTGGTATAGATACCCTGTCTGTGCCATAACATGCAGTGATATAAGATAGGAGATACCATCAGCTATAACATATCACGTGATATATGACACCCTTTGCTACAACAAACAAAAAATTTTTAAAACATCAAAAATATGGTTTGACCGAAAAAATTTTTCAAAACATCCGAAAACATCAAAAATATGGTTTGACGAAAAAAATTTTCCAAAACATCCCAAAACATCAAAAATATGGGTTTGATTAGAAAAATTTTCCAAAACATCCTAAAACATCAAAAATATGGTTTGACGAAAAAAATTTTCCAAAACATCCCAAAACATCAACAATATAGGTTTTATTAAAAAAATTTCCAGAACACCCCAGAACATCAAAAATATGATTATGGCTAAACAATTTTCAAAACCATTCTGTAACGTCAAAAATATGGTTTTGATCAAGAAAATGGTTGACAAAAGACATTTTAAAAAAATCCAAAAAATAAAATATGGTTTGTAACAACAATTTTTTTAGAAATATCCCAAAAACATCAAAAGTCTTGAAAAATAAAAAATACAAGAGACATATTAATTCCATATAGCTATCAGGCCTAAGTTCAGCCCGGGCAACGCCGGGCGCGCTCAACTAGTATTATATATATGTAGGTCAAGTAAGATTTCCTAATTCCTAATGAAGGGAAACACGAAAAAAATTCGAAAAATTCAAGTTTGTAGTAGGTACCTCAATGGGTAGGACATATTGAGAAAGTTGAAAATATATTATAATTTCCAACCCAGAAATAATTTATTAGATATCAAGCAAAGTATCAGAGTTGGGTCCGCAAACTCGGGTAAATCCTTGATATGTTGACTTCAATGTATCCATGATGTACGTTCAAAACCAGTCTGAAATTTTATTTCTTTTTTATGTCCAAGGAATCATTCTATTTTTTGTTCATTTCGGGAACGCCATTTCCCATCCATCCGCTGGTTACGGGCCTAACTGCATGCATAAGCCCTTAAATTAGATCACAACGCAAAATTAAAGCTTATTGTCACACAGTGCCCTACCACAACTTCGCTGAATATTATGCATCAGTATTACTTCGATTTTCGCATCTTTTCGAGCCACGTTTATACCTTGCGAGAGTTGTTAACACCCAGAACCATTTCTATCGATTTTCTCTAAGGTACCAATTGAGCTTCTCCATATCTTTCAAGTTTCTTATTCTATATAGTATATCACATTCACAATATACTTTAACAAACAGAACAGATGTACATAATGAATGACTGACTACCAAAGCAATGCAAAAAACAATCCTACCACAAATGCATATTGCTTCACCAACGAAACAGATGTAATGCCGTAACATCCTTTAGATTCCAAAAAAGTGATGACTCTGTCTTCGTTTTTGAGAACATAATTCGGCAATTTTCCAATACTGACCGTACGAGCCTGATCGAACAGATGATCTTCACTATTCTGATACATTTCACCGATTTAACTTCGTCAGTAATATGAATTAGTCTTAAATAAGCATCAATGAGGCCTTAGTACAGTAAAAATTTCATGTAGCCAAAGGAATCTGTTCTCTTAATTTCAGTTTATAGTTAAAGCTTGGTTTTCTGTCAACCAAAACATACAACAATGAAATCAGGGATTCACCTGAGCAGACAACATTTAAGAAAAGCAAGAATTTATTTTATTTTGCAATCCATTCTTCAACATGTAATTGCTTTTTTCTTACCAATTTTTATTTAGTGAGAAAGCAGAAAATCGCATAGAGCTGCTTAAAAAGCTTTAAAATAGAACGGAAAATAATTCCAACAAAATGGAATTGCGGCGAGCGGAAAGCAGGAGGGGTATTATTCGGAAATTACAGGTCTGCGTGAAAAATGAATGTCATATTCATACATGATCTTGGGGGTCCGGGAGATGAAACCTCCCCCCCCCCCAATTGTTTTCACCCAACCCCCAGAATTAGCGATTTTTTGAAAGTTTCCAAAAATTTTCTAAAAATTTGTCGAAAAGATGCTTTTTTAAGCGTTTTTAGCTATGTATTTGCTCAAAAAGGCGGAATTTTCGGCGCTTCGCCACTACATTTTGTCAAATTTGTTCCGAGTTTTTTGATTTTTTCGGAATTGTTTTGTTTTTATGCTCTAGAAAGATAGAGCATCGTCAGAAACGCTGAAAAACGATGTTTTTAACACGTACCTACCATTATTTTTGGACCCGAAAAGGCACTTTTTAATTACACCCCTACCCCCAGAATTTCCATGCTGTGCATATATGGTCATATTCGTGATCAGCGTATGTAATTGAAAATTGACCATAAACCACAAAAATAGGTAAAATATTTTTTGAAAAAATTTTAACAGAACAAAATTTAAAGAACTAATAATCGAAAAATTACGAGGTTTCGTTCAAAACGGATGTCATATTTGTGATCAGCGCACACCATAATCTACAAAATTAGAAAAAAAGTTGAAAAAAAACAAAAATTTAAAATAATAAAATTCGAATTTCCCGAAAATAACTAGTCTGTAATTAAAATTAATATCATATTTGTGTTCAATGTATTAGAATTGACCATATTGGACTGAAGTTCGGAGAAATTTCATATAAATTACCGTATGTAATAGGTAGGTAAAAACAAAACCACACAAGTGCCCACGTTTATTGGTAGGTACTTATGCTGACTATTCAAAAGGTGCCGAAAGTCAAAACGGTCAAAGAAATAAAAATAGCTCTTCTAATTGATCAAAACTTCGATATTATTCCAGTGTTAAAAGCGATCCTATGATGCAGTCAAAATGGACTAAACATGCTTTAAAAATGAAGCATAACCTATCACAAAAAGTGTAGGCTATTTTGACCATTTTCATCGACTGACTAGCAAATAATTGAGAACACTACATTCACTGGTTTGAAATTTCTAGGGAACCCTGCCGACCCTGACCTTGTGCGTCTTACCTATATCCAGAAATGATTTTCTATTCTAAAAAGGAGTTTAAAAGTCGTGCGCGTGGGCTAGTTACGGAGTGAACTACCCCTAACAAAAATGCTGGAGATATCACTGGTCTGCTTCTGCTATACCATATTCAATACATCAGTGCCAGTATGCTTGTCCGTTATACCTTACTTAATTCAGTCGATGCACGCACGACCGTCGTTTTTCCCAGTGATTTGGTTGACATTACAGATTAGACCATACCTGGGCAATGGCTGACGGTTCGCCCCGTCCAACTTCCAGCCAAAAGGGTGGGTGGGTCCCTGAACTCTGAAAAAGGTGGGTCTGTCCCTGAAAAAGGTGGATCTGTCCCTTAAAAAGGTGGGTCCGTGCCTGGAAAAGGTAGGTCGTTCAGCTTGATCAGTGGGTCAGTCACTGAAAAAGGTGGGTCCGTCCATGAAAAAGGTGTCGAACAGTGTAATAAGATGGTTCCTGTGCATGTTTTGCAAACTGATCATGATATACTGTATCTAGCATTTCCTTATATTATCTCCAAAATTTTCTCCCTGTACAAAACATATCCCCGTCCAAGTTACCCCTTCGCCCCGTCCAACTTTTGTTTCGGCCCGTCCTGGTGATGGGCCGATATGGGGCATTGCCCAGGTGTGTGGATTAGACCCAAAACTTTTTCCACATTTTTCTTCTTTCGGTACTTGTGTATTATACCCCCGGTCATCATTTCACTATAAAACGAGGTTTTTCTGAGACAGCCGTCTTTCTTTACAGCATCTGAATATGAATTTTATACGATGAAGAAATTCAGACGAATCGTCGGCGGTTCTTTTTTTACAAAATCGTGGTATTTTGCATCAAAATCGTATTTGCTGAAATCGGCATGATACGAGACTTAAGATGGGTACTCCACCACGTTGGCGATGTTACAAGCGCACCTACCTGGGCAATGCCTCATATCGGCCTATCACCAGGACGGACCGAACAAAAAGTTGGACGGGGCGAAGGGGTAACCTGGACGAGGCTATATTTTGTACAAGGTGAAAAATTTTTGGAGATAATTTAAGGAAATGATGATCAGTTTGTAAAACATGCACAGGAGCCATCTTATTACACTGTTCGACACCTTTTTCATGGATGGACCCACCTTTTTTCAGTGACTGACCCACTGATTAAGCTGAACGACCCACCTTTTTCAGGCACGGACCCATCTTTTTTCAGGGACAGACCTACCTTTTTCAGGGTCAACGGATCCACCCACCCTTTTGGCTGGAAGTTGGACGGGGTGAACCGTCAGCCATTGCCCAGGTATGGTTACAAGGCTGACCGAAATAAAAAATGTGGTATTCGGGTTAATACATTTTTTCAGAAGTTTAATTTTACTCCTCCTGTTACAAATGCTTTAGGCTTAGGCATAGTAATGTGCATTCATATTGGTACCAAGGGATGGGCTAAGCCTATTTCAAAATGGGACAAAACTTGTGGAGCGAGCGAAGCGAGCGGAGCAATTTTCGCCCCATCTTTGATTTAAGCTTAGCCCATCCCTGGTACCAATATGCATCCTCAAACAATCAAGTCACTCGTGCTCACAACTGGGTAAGGGGTTCAACCAGGTTCAACCGGGTACCAGCCGGACCAGGTTCGGTACCAGCCGGAGGGTTCACCAGTTGCACCCTGTGTTTTGTCAAAAACTTTTTTAGGCATTTTACAAGATGAGATGCCACCAACAGTGCAGCCAAAATCGGTTGCTGGGGTCCAAAAATTGGTTGCTGAGATCCAAAAATCAATTGCTGGGCTTCAAAAATTGGTTGCTTGGGTCTAAAAATCGGTTGCTGGGGCTTAAAAATCAGATGATGGGGTCTAAAAATCAGTTGCTGTGGTCTAAAAATGAGTTGGTGGGATCCATACATGCACAGTATGGGAATTCTGGGGTGTGAGAACCTAAAGTGCCTTTTTTGGGCCCAAAAATGGCCGGTACGCGTTGAAAAACATCGTTTTTTGGCGTTTCTGATGATACTCTATCCTTCTAGAGCATGAAATCATGAAAAAATTTCCAAAAAAGTCGAATAAATTGACCAATATATCGCTTAAAACATGAATATATGGTGCGAAGCGCCAAAAATTTGGCGATTTTGAGCAAATAGATAGCCAAAAACCCTTAAAAAGACATTTTTTCTACCAATTTTCAGGTAAGTTTAGGAAACTTTTGAAAAATCGCCAATTCTAAGGGGGTGAAAAATTTTTTGCGGGGGGGGGGGTGAAAAATGATTCTGCGGGGGTTGAAAACCCCCTAAACCCCCCCCCCAGATCATGTATGGTGGGATCCAAAAATCGGTTTAAGGGGTCCTAATTCGGCTACTGGGCTCCAAAAATCGGTTGCTGGGATCCAAAAATCTGTTGCTTGGGTCAACCAATTTTCGGAGAGCCCATCAACTGATTTTTAGACCCCAGCAACCGACTTTTAGACCCCAGCCCAGCAACCGATTTTCGGAGCTCCATCCGATTTTAGACCCCCGTGGGGGTAGGGGGTTTGAGGGTAAAATGCATCCCTCCAGAAGGCCGGATTCCACCCAGAAACCAAAACACCCCCAGAGTTCAATTTTTTATTTTTTTTGTTTTTTTCGCAATTTTTTGATGCTAATGGATAGTGCTCGATGGGAAACGTTGAAAATTGGTTTTTTAGCCATGCCACCATTTTTAGCACTATTTTTGACCTTTGAGAAATCTTGCACACACTCAACCCCCTCCTCCCCCAGAATTTTGTTGCTGCCCACCTATGTCAGCAACCGATTTTTGGACCCCAGCTACCGATCTAGGACCCCAGCAACCCATTTCTGGAGCCTATCAACTGATTTAGGACCACAGCAACCAATTTTTGGACCCCAACAACCGATTTTTGGAGCTCAGTAACCGATTTAGGACCATAGGTGGGCAGCACCGAATTTCTGGGGAGGGGGTGAAAAAATTTTCAAAGGTCGAAAAAATGGTCTTAAAAGTGGTCGTATGGCGAAAAAACACCATTTTTCGACGTTTCTCATCGAGCACTATCCACTGGCATCAAAAAATCGCTAAAAAAGCAAAAAAAATTTTTAAAATTTGAATTCTGGGGGGTATGTTGACTTCTGGGGGGGTATTTCAACTTCTGGGGGTGCAAACCCCCAAACCCCCCCCCACGCCCATGTGTGTTTAGGACCCCATCAACCGATTTTTGGAGCCCACCAACTGGTTTTTAGACCCCAGCAACCGATTTTTGGACCCCCATTAACTGATTTTTGGATCCCATCAACTGCTTTAGGATCTCAGCAACCGATTTTTAGACCCAACCAACAGAATTTTGAAGCCCACCAACTGATTTAGGACCCAATCAATCGATTTTTAGACCATAGCAACCGATTTTTGGAGCCCACCAACTGGTTTTTAGACCCCAGCAACCGATTTTTGGACCACCCCATTAACTGATTTTTAGACCTTAGCAATCGATTTTTATACCTCAGCAACCGATTTTCGGAGCCTACCTGCTGGTTTTTAGACCCCAGTGTCAGGTAGAAATGCGACACGCTACTACAGTAATCCGATGACACCTGATGCGCATGTTAGAGCCACACGAATTCAACGCATATAACGATGAGACATAACATCTGAAGAGAACCGGTCCGAGCTTAGCACGTTAAACTGCTAAGTGAGGAGTCAGCGCTGATAAAGGCTATTGGGTTCGCCCAATAGCACCGGTTTTATTAATGCGTGTGCGCGCGATAATATACACAGCTGCACAATCCATAAGACAGCTCAGTCCGAGCTGGTGACTATACAATGAACACAGGTCAGCCCGTTAAGTGGGTTAAGTGTATATTGATCCAAGCGTATAGTTCCTATTATTATAAAGGGCTCGACAGACGTGCAAATAGACACGCAGAGTAACCTAGTATGAAAAGTATATTATATTATTACGATTATTATATATTGACCACTACCGGGCGTGACACCAGCAACCGATTTTTGGACCCCACCAACTGATTTTTGGAGCCCACCAACTGATTTAGGACCTCAGCAAGCGATTTTTAGACCCCACCAACAGAAATTTTGAGCTCAGTAACTGATTTAGGACCCCAGCAACCGATTTTTAGACCCCAGCAACCGATTTTCGGATCCCACCAAGTGATTTTTCGACCCTAGCAATCTATCTTTATACCTCAGCAACCGATTTTCGGAGCCTACCAGCTGGTTTTTAGACCCCAGCAACCGATTTTTGAACCCCACCAACTGATTTTTGGAGCCCACCAACTGATTTAGGACCTCAGCAAGCGATTTTTAGACCCCACCAACAGAAATTTTGAGCCCACTAACTGATTTAGGACCCCAGCAACCGATTTTTAGACCCCAGCAACCGATTTTTGGAGCCAAGAACTGATTTTAAGACCCCAGCAACCGATTTTCGGATCCCACCAAGTGATTTTTTGACCCTAGCAATCTATTTTCAGACCTCAGCAACCGATTTTTGGAGCCCACCAGTTGGTTTTTAGACCCCAGCAACCGAGTTTTGGAGCTCAGCAATCAATTTTCGGATCCCAACAATCGATTTTTAAATCCCGACAACCAAATCGGTTACTGGGCTCTGAAAATCGATACGCATGTAATGCATAATTCTGACATGGTACTAGTAAGGCACACCTGCATTAATCGTGTGTACGTACAATTAGCGTAGCCTTATAGGACTTAAATATACAATTGTGTTGATAAGTGTGCACGTACAGAGAGCTCAGCTCATTAAGAATTGTCTAGGTCATCTAAGAGAGGACAAAATACATTAGTTAGGTACCACAATGATACTGACACGATGACACATCAAATTATTTGTTTCCTCAATCCTTGATTACCATTGCATTATTGTCCGGTGAGCTTCATAGCTAATCGTGATTGAAATATTCGGCAACTTTATAATATGATGGAAGGTTAAATAAAATCTGAAAAATTTTGTTAGATCTCGTGGTCCCATTCTTGATGTTCAGACGCTTACACAACCTAATCTAATAAGGAACTCAAGCAATTTTAGAAATTTTAATTGCAAAGGCGCTCGTAAATTTTCTCTGATAATTTATTCAGATAGGTTTTGTCTTGTAAGAGGTGAGCTATGAACTTCATAGTGCGCTATTTTTATCTACACATGGCTAACGCAGGTGTACACATACCTTACCAATACCTTCAGAGATTATACTTAATTAAGTAATGCCTAATTTAGAGATAATAATAATTCGTCAGATCACAATAAAACACATGATCAGGGGCGGATTTAAGGCGGGGGGGCAGCCCCACCATAGGCCAAAAATATTTGGCGAGATTAAGAATGGATATGCAATTTTCAATCATTTTTTGCCCTCAGTGACCATAATTTCTGAAATTTTTTCGGCGCTACGCGCCGGATGATACCTATTAATGACATGCTATTTACTTTCTTGGCGACCTGGGAGTACATTTTTCGAATTCGAAAAATATTTTTCCCGATGTACGAAGACATTTTGGAACCGTCTTAGTACATGTACAAAGATTATTGGGAAGACAAAAACTGCAAAAAGGTCTACAAGTTCGCAAACATTTTCGGCGCTTCGCGCCGAAATGAGTAATTGTGTGTCCTACGTATCTTTGTTATAGCAGAAATCGCATTTCGAAAGGAAAAATGTCAGATTTTTCGGCGCTTCGCGCCGTTTTAAGACGATTCTCAATTATTTTTGCCCTCATAAACCCAGGAATCAGCTAAAATACACTACCAAAGGTCGAACAACTCTGTTTTTGCCACACTAAAGTCGCTACCGTACTTGTAGTACCCAAACATTTGTGGGTACAAAATGTACAAAGACTTTTAGGGACCATCTTTGTACATGTACAAACGAACCTTGTACAAAAAAGACTGCCTAGAAGCCATTTGCTGTTTATTTAGGTTTCAAGCCAATTTTAACAGCAGAAACAGCTATTTTGCATAGTTTTCTTCTATTTTCAATTAAAAATTTCGATGTTTGGCATCAAATGCTATAAATACAGAAATCAAGCAGTAAAACATGCTTCTAGATGTCTATCCGCCTTAATTTCGCAAATTTTCCGGCGCTTCGCGCCAGATTTTTGTTAAAGTCAAATAAATTTAATGATTTTTTCGCACAAAATTGTCCAAAATCTTAAAATTTTCAGAGAATAGTATTGCGTCAGAAGTTATTTTATGTAAAAGTATTCAATGTAAAACACCGAGAAAACGCTATTTCGCGCGTTAAGAGCAATTTCGTAACCCTACTTTTGACTGTTTTTGGAAAAGTTGGGATACCACTCCCTCCTTAGGAAAATCCTAGATCCGCCACTGCACATGATGTATTTTGATGATCTACTACACATCGATGTATTAAAAATAAATACTTGTCTCAGTGTTTTTTTTGTACTCGGCAAAGATTTTTTCCGATGTACAAAGACTGTTTGGGACCGCTATGTACTTGTACAAAGATTTTTGGGAAGACAAAAATTACAAAAAAAGGTCTAAAATTCACAAAAAATTTTAACCCTTATTGCCGAAATCAGTAATTGTGTGTTCTATATATCTTTATAATGGCAGAAATTGCATTTCAAAATAAAAATATCAAATTTTCCGGCGCTTCCCGCCATTTTAAGACGATTCTTAGTGATTTTTGCCCTCGGAGACCCAGAAATTAGCTAAAATACACTACCAAAAGTCAAACAACTCTGTTTTTACCACTCTAAAATCGCTACAGTACCATATTATAGTAACCAAAAATTTCTGTGTATAACATGTACAAAAATTTTTAGGAAGTCAAAAATTGCAAAAAAAAGGTCTAAAATTCGCGAAAATTTTTCGGCGCTTTGCGCCGAAACGAGTAATTGTGTGTTTTATATATCTTTATAATAACAGAATTTGCATTTAAAATGAAAAAATTTCAAATTTTTCGTCGCTTCGCGCCGTTTTGAGATTATTTTTAGTAATTTTTAGCGTCAGAAACCCAGAAATTAGCTAAAATACACTACCAAAGATCGAAAACCCTGTTTTACCACACAAAAATCGCATTATAAAAATCACATTATACATTATAGTACACAGACATTTGCATGTACAAAATGTACGAAGACTTTTGGGGACCATCCTTGTATAGTGCTGTCCTCTAGAAAAAAACCCACTTTTTCCTTTTTAATGTGTAGCTCCTGCAGCTTGCAATATTATGTCGGTTGCAAGTATGCATTTATTGTGGCTACATCTCATCTATATGACCCTGCAGTGATCTTAACTTAATCTCTTGCTGTTGTTAAGAAAATTGAAGAAAAAATTGAGAATTTTAAAAAAACCCATATTTTTCTAAAAGAAACCCATGTGTCCTAAAAAACCCACTTTTAAAAATTCACTCTAGAATCGCAATTTTTGATTTTTATGCTGCAAAGTCATGTTTTAAGGTCAGGGCAGCCTATTTTTTCATTCTGCAAATGTTTTCGGCGGTTATGGTAGGTGAAATGATGTTTAGTATGCCGATTTTCGAAATTTGCATGCAAATCTTCGCATTAACACAGCCAAATTTTCAGTCACTTTATTTTTAAAAGTTTATTCATCATCATAACATTCCAAAAATTGGCCAACACGCAAAACACATCACTTTAAGGATCAAAAATCTTGCAAAAATGCTGCCAGGTAAAGCGGATTTCTTCATAAATTGGCGCCTTAATCAAAACCGCATTTCCGGCCACCGGATTGTTTGGAATTGGGTCAAAAACATGTCGTTGGCAGCAGTGTTTTTTTAGTATTCCGCAAAGATTTTTCCCGATGTACAAAGACTTTCCGGGGCCGTCTTTGTATGTATATACATGTACAACTATTTTTAGGACGACAAAAATTGCTAAAAAGGTATAAAATTTGCAAAACTTTTCGGCGCTTCAAGCCGAAATGGGTAATTGTGTGTTCTAATGGCAGAAATTGCATTTCAAAAGAAAAAGTGTCAAATTTTTCGGCGCTTCGCGCCGTTTTAAGACAATTCTCATTGATTTTTCGCCCTCAGAGACCCAGAAATTAGCTAAAATACACTACCAAAGATCTAAAACCTTATTTTACCACACTAAAATCGCTATTGTACTATGTGATAGTACACAAAAATTTACATGTACAAAATGAACAAAGACTTTTGGGGACCATCTTTGTACATGTACAAACGGACCTTGTACAAAAACACTGGTTGCAGGCACAAACTCCAGGGAAGCACTTGGTTTTGTAACAAATCTTCCCTTGCCTCTACAATCTCAAAAAACGGAAAGAAGCTTTGTTCACCGTTTTTTGCAAGGTGGGTTTTTTTTAGGAAAAAGTGGGTTTTTTTAGGTACAAAAGAGTTCTTTCTGAATTTTCCAGACCCCAAATATTCAGATGTGAAAAAATGAATTCAGTAAGGTGCAAAAGGTTGCAAAGCATATTCCCAGCGATTTTAAACCAAATTTGAGATGGGTTTTTTTAGGTCCAATGTGGGTTTTTTAGCTCCCACTTCGAAGGTATACTGTAGATCACAAGTTGGAGGTATTGCCTCAAAAATTTTTTTCTGAAAAGCCTGGCAGGGGGCTAAAATAAAATATTACAAAAATGCAGACAACCGTGTACATAAAATTAATATGCAGCACAGAAAATCGCAAAAAAATCGATCAAAATCACCATTTTTTTCAAACGTTTGCAAAATTTTGTTTCTGAAGAACGAGTTAGGCCTGAATGATCACCACAGTATGTTTTTATAATCATATTTGGCCTAGATAGTATGCATGCAAAAAATTATTTTCCCAGCTGCTCTACAAGCCGAGAAAATGAGTGGGTTTTTTAGGAAACAAATGCTCTTGGGTTTTTTAGAGGACAGCACTATACATGTGCTAACGGACCTTGCACAAAAAAAACACTGACTCGTCTGTCCACCTGTTTTATGTGTAAATAAACGCCGCGCTGAATTTTGACAATTTTTGAAATGCAAAATTGCGTTTTAAAAAGGCGAATTCTCAAAATGTTCTGGTGCTTCGCGCCAAATTGATTAAATTTTATTGCTTAAGTCGTGCCGAATTCGGACAATTTTTGTAATGCAAACTCGCGTTTCACAAAGGTCGAATGTTCAAAATTTTCCAGCGCTTCGCGCCAAATTGATTTAATTTTCTCGATTATTGTTGATGTTTAGACCACGCCGAATTTCGGACAATTTTTGTAATGCGAAATTGCATTTCAAAAAGGTATATATAAAATGTCAAAATTTTTCGGTGCGCGCCGAATTGATTTAATTTCATTACTTGTTATTGATGTTTCGGTTGCGCTGAATTTTGACAATTTTCGTGCATTTCAAGCACGATTTATATTTGAGATAAAAACGTACTATTTTACATGAAAATGAGGAACTCTGTAAGTTTTATTTTTACACAATAAATTGCATAAAAAATAAGCATATTAAAAGCGGTGAATGTCGCTTCAAGATTAAACGTCAATTGTTACTAAAATAGTTTTTAAACATAGTTGCTATGCAACTTACCGCTTGCACTATTTTGTACACCATACTAATTTTAACACACCATTCTTAATTAGATTATGTTGCGAGAAATAGTGCAACTTCGCGTGAAATTATGAATGGAAGTTGTGTGGAAGCAAGACTGCCATGTTAAAAACTTGATGCATAAATTTTTACACGCAGGAGTTATGTAGCAACCACTTTTCTGACTTAGGCAACCAACCAAAGAATTCGGGCTCCGGTACCAGCCGAGCCGAGACTTCAAGGCTTGCCCATCTATGCTCGTGCTTGCCCACCGTTTTTAGCCATTTTATATTGTTTGTGAGACGTGGAAAAAATACATGGTTGGCTTGGCTCATAAGATTGTTAGCAACTTTTATTATCAGGTGGCGTTGCCCGAGTGGTTAACGGCGTTGTTCTGGAGAGCAGAAAGTCGAAGGATCGTAACCCGGCAGCTGCAAGGTAGGTATAGATTCAGTTGAGTTCAATATATCCATTCCTATAGAACTTAAGGAAAATCATAACACACGAAACCTCGACTTTAAAAGAGCTGATTATAACTCGATTATTCGTGATTTATCCATAATAAGCTGGCCTGATGTTTTTTCAAACTGTGTAAACATTGACGATTTTTATGAAGCTTTTTCTACTAATTTAACTGAAGCCATTAAATCCCATGTTCCTTTTAGGAAGCATCCCATTAAAAATAGAAAGTTTCCCAAAAATATTTTGTGTCTTCAGAAGAAAAAGTTAAAAATTTGGAGAAATCTTAAGAAAAATCCGAATTTGAAAAATCGATACAAAAACATCTGTAATGATGTGAATGATGCGGTAGCTTCATTTTGCTGTAAAGAGGAAGAAAATTTACTAAAAAATGGTTCTAATTTGAAAAAGTTTTACAGTTTTGTCAATACTCGGCTAAACTTGAAGCGCTTAATTCCCGATTTAGAGGTTAATGGTCAAATCGTATCCGACCAATCAATCAAGGCAGATGCTTTTAATACATTTTTTGGATCGGTTTTCACTTTAGACAATCATGAAATTCCAGATAATGTGAATCGCGTAAACGTAACAGATCGTCCGAAAGTTGCTTTTGAATATACGGTAATTTCCTTGGCGTTAAATAAGCTAAAACCCACATATTCTGTTGATCCCGATGGGTTTTGCGCATACTTTATCAAACTAATTCGTGATGTTTTGATTGCTCCCTGTCTACAATTTTTGCAGTCTCTTATAGAACTGGAAAACTTCCCAAGTCCTGGTTAGAAGCCTTGGTAACCCCAGTTTTTAAAAAGGGAACCTCTATTTCGTAGAAAATTTTAGACCAATTTCACTCACGTGTATTTTTTGCAAAATTATGGAGTCAATAATAAATGATTGTATCATAAACTATTTTAATCGAAACAATTTGTTGAACCCACAGCAATTCGATTTTATGAAAAACAAATCGTGTGATTCTCAATTACTAAAATGCAAAAATATTTGGACTAAGAATTTAGATAATCGGATTCCTACTGACATAGTTTATGTAGATTTTTGTAAAGCCTTCGATTCTGTTGTTCATTCTAAACTGTTACGGAAAGTTGAATATTTGGGAATTTCTGAAGTTTTGCTAAACTGGATTCGATCATTTTTATCAGGCAGATCACAGAAGGTAAAAATTGACGGTCATATATCTAATTCATTGCCAGTAATAAGCGGTGTTCCTCAAGGAAGTGTTCTGGGTCCCACATTATTTTTGATCTTTATAAACGATTTAGTAGATTCGATTAAAAATAGCAATATAATGCTGTTTGCTGACGATTTGAAAATTTTCAACAAATCTGAAAATTCCATCCTGTTACAGTCTGATCTTGATTCATTGCATTCTTGGGCCGAAAAATGGCAACTGAAAATTAGCTACGAAAAATGTGCAACGTTATATTTGGGTTACGGAAATCCGGAAGTGGGCTATAAGTTAGGTCTATCTGAGATAAAAAATGCCGAAAGTTGTATGAAGGACCTTGTTATTTACATATCTAATGATTTATCATCGGGCATTCATTGTACAAATATTGCGTCTAGAGCTGCTAGAGTCGCATCCTTAATACACAAAACATTTGTCTCAAAAAATACCGATTTGATGATCAGAGCTTTTAAAACATACGTTAGACCTATCCTTGAATACGGATCCGTTGTCTGGAATCCATACCAAATTGGAGATATTACACGACTTGAAAAAGTACAAAGAAAATTTACAAAGAAATTATTTTGGAATAAAACTTTATCGTATGATGAAAGATTGAATATCCTAAACTTAGAACTACTCGAAACCCGTCGTATCCACACTGATCTTGTTTTTGCCTTTAAAATTGTTAAACACAAAATATTGACATTTAATGAATTTTTTGAGCTTGCATTTGATAGAAGTACTAGACACGTAAATAACATGAAACTGTTCATCAAACAATCACGTTTAGATTGTAGAAAACATGACTTTGCGAACAGGGTGGCTAAAATTTGGAACATTCTCCCGCAAAATACAGTTGACTGTAATAACCCAATAGCTTTCAGGAATATGATTTCGGTAATTGATTTGGGTATCATTTGAGAAAAATTAGTTTCGGAACCAGCGAACCGCGATAGGAGAAGCATAGAGGTGTTAGAACAAACGAAGACCAGCCAAGTGGCAGCCGCGGAAAGAAAACCGGAACGTTCAAGCTGCAAAGCTGATGGAAATATGACAGAGGAAAGGCGAAGCAGAATTAGAGAAAGAGTGAAGCGATCCTGAACCAATTAGTCATGTGATAAGTTTATTTGGAATAATAAAGAGACATGCGGATGTGTTTGACTCCTCGTAACTCATTATACTGTAACATATCATGTTTACTACATTAGTGTAAAGGACCAGGAAGTAGGTAATTTTTACCCCCATGAGGTGGGTGCGGGTAAATGTGGGACGTTCAAAGTACAATGAAACAGACTATATGGAATAAAAAACAGACCTGCGGATGTGTTTCATTATACTGTAGAATATAAAGTAAATAGAATAAGTTTAAAGGACATTTACATAAAATCATGAAGTAGGTAATTGATAACACCATGTAATTTATACCCCCATTAGGTGTGTGCGGGTAAATGTGTGACGTTCAAAGTACAATGAAACAGACTAGATGGAATAAAAAACAGACATGCGGATGTGTTTTACTGCTTGTAACTCATTATACTGTAGAATATAAAGTAAATAGCATAGGTTTAAAGGACATTTACATATAAACATGAAGTAGGTAATTGATAACACCATTAGGCGGATGTGTTTGACTCCTTGTAACTCATTATACTGTAGAATATCACGTTTACCGCATTAGTTTAAAGGACATTTACATAAAATTATGAGGGAGGTAATTTTCAACCCCAATAGTTTTGTCCGGATAAATAAGGGACATTCAAAGTTCAATGAAACAGACGATTACATGATCCGAAATGATTGGTACGGATGTAGGAGGGACATAAACATTAGGGAGGAATGTACTTATAGAAACGATAGAATATGGTATTAGTAAAAATTTGTTGAACACAAGTTTGGTCTTGTTACTGATCTTAGTAAAGCCTTAACGCATTTGATCAAGTACCTTCCTTTATGAAAATTATCTAATCACAAATATTACTGTATCACAGAAATCGAACTACTTTCTATATTCACCACAGGCGACGATGGGATTGGACAACATTTAAGAGACTGATGTGCGATTGGTAGGAAAAAGCGCAAAACTTATCTTTTTTTAGACCTCTGCGAAATCCGTCAACAGCGAATCAAATTGATTCGCGCTAAATTTTCTAGCATGACTGGAAAAATGACCTATAAAAAGGGGATGCAGAGCCCACGCGCGCGTAGTCAATTAGATCACAGTGCTCCGACGGGTGAATATGTTGGAAATGGGTGGCATGATTAATGTGTCAATAGTATGATGAATAATAGTTTGTAAAATCGCGATTTACATATTGTTTGTGCTGGAAATGAATTATAGATATGAAGTGATACACTGCATAAATAATTACCTACATAAATGTTTGTTATTCAGGGAACGATTTAAATGAATTTATTAAAAATCGTGAAATTTTGCGAAGATCGTGATGGGTTGCCCGAGAAGCTGGCGGAGTTGGGACTGGTTCCACGCGCAGGCGAATACGACTGTCCAACATGTGGCGGGAAGATGGTTCTAATCAAGGATGAATCATGGGTGGATGGATGGATATGGACGTGCCGGGCGCGTGTGTCGGTCAGGAAACAGAAGGCGCGGCCTTGCGGAGTGCGAGTGGGCTTGCGCAAGCACACGTTTTTTGAGAATTCGAAGTTACCGATTTGGAAAGTTCTTGGATTCGTAAATTTCTGGGTCGGAGGTGCAACTTTGCGATTTACTGGCGAACAGCTCGAGATGGCCCAAGAAAGTCTGGTCAACTGGTCATCTTACTGCCGGGAGGTCGTATTTGATGCATTCTTCACGAACCCAGAAAAACTCGGTGGCCCTGCAACTTGATCGTACGGTCGAGTTTCTGCGGATGGCTGGGCAGCTGTACAATCCGTGTAAGCCCAGTGCACCACGATTGGACGAGGACAGGGACAGCCGCGAGGAATTGGAGGACAGTGACAGCCACGACAAATTGCAGTTTTAGTATAGTAAGTTGTGTTGAAAACATATTTTCTGATCATTCAGTTCAGCTTAAGACGGGCTTAGGCTTAGGCTTAGTTATGTGCCTTCACATTGGTGCCAGGGGATGATGTAAGCCTGAGTCAGGTGGGGCAAAAATTGCTGCGCTCGCTGCGCGCGCTCCGCAATTTTTGCCCCATCTTTGGCTTAGGCTTAGATCATCCCCTGACACCAATCTGAAGCCTCAAACAGCGCTTTTTAGGCTTCTAATCATCAGGAGCAGCACTATGAATCCAAGACATGCCCTGAACCAAGTTTGCAATATGCAAATTAGCCTAATTTGCATACTATGCAAATCAGGCTAATTTGCATATCAAAACTTGGTTTCCGCGGCCAGTTTAGGGTTTCTAGTGATGCTCGCAATGATTAGAAACCCGAAAAACGGCTGTTTTGTAAGAAATTGAAAAATCAGTAATTACGAATATTTTTCCATTGATTTTAGTGTTTATCTTAAGGGGCGTACGTAAGAGCATTGTGCCTTACGCTCCTGGTACCATTGCATTATCTGTTGCTTTATGCACATACTTTGTTTTTATGCAGATTGTGTATTATGTTCACATTGACAATGCATTTTTACCTACTTTTTATGTGTTTTCTTTTAATACTTTTACCGAATAATTTTTCTTTCTTTCTTTCTTCTTTCTATCTCTCCTTCAGAAAAAGCTCATTATATAGTGAATAGATGAAAAAGACAAAAAAAATTCGACCGGGGCAATACAGTGTTTCTTAGTAGAAAATCGTTTGAACACATGTTGGCCGTGGTTTGTATACTTTGTTTTGCGTAGGTATACACATTTTGCGCTTTACCAGGAATATCACGAACAGAAATACGTTATTTCTGTTAATACTTGATTTTCCTACCTTCAGTAGAGCAATTCAGCCGATTTCTGAAGTTGTTTCTGAAAAACTCAAAGCGCCAGAAAATTCTAAAATTTTACCTTTCTAAAGTGCAGTTCTGCATTACAAAATTGTCCAAATCCACCGCGGCATAAATATCAATAACACAAGTAATAAAATTGAATCAATTCGGCGCGAAGCGTCAGAACAATTTTGACATTTTGCCTCTCTAAACGCATTTTTGCATTACAAAACCATGCAGATGAGAATTTTAAATCAAAGTGAAGTTTCAAAGCAAGTTATCGCTAAACGTAGCAATTAACGCCGTGCGGCTTGAAATTTCAGCTCTCTAAAACGCATTTTTGCATTACAAAAACTAATTAAATCTGTGCAGAAGATAAGGATTTTCCAACCATAGTTAAAGTTCTAGACAAGGTTATCGATAAAAATGCTACAATCGGCGCGGCGTGGCTTAAACATTAATAACAAAACAAGTATGAATTACCTAAATCAATCCGGTGCTAAGCGCCGGAAAATTGTGAAAAACGCATTTTTGCATTACAAAAATTTTCCACAATTGCCGACCGGGCCCAAAAATTTTTTCAATTTTCCAAAATTTTGGTTGACAAATTGACCGAAAAGTGAAAAAACCGGTGCGCACGACGTTTGCGAGCGGCGCTAGCGACGCAACGCCAAGAAAACGAGCGTCCTATCATTTCTTACCTACAGTGTTAAACAAAGAAAGGTTTAACAAAGAAAAGATCATGAACCTGTAGCAGCGACTAACAAGTTTACAGGTATGCATGACTACTGTAGTCAGTTTCACGAAACCATAAAGCCCGGTTAATACACGTGCAATCACCTGCAACTTGCAACCTGAAACCCAGATAGGACCGTCTGAGTCGCAGCAGTTGCAACGGGCTAGAATACCATACATAGTACGTATGTACCTATGTACGCACAATGTGTACATGCATAATGGACACATCAGATAAATGGCTAGTTTTCAAATGGTAACCAGTGTCCATATTCCATATTCCGATCGCAGCTACTTTTTTACATGAGACCGAGCACAAGCTGCCCTGCTTTTCCCTTCAAATTACTCCTCCCTACTTCTATTTATTTTTTACAAAAATAAATAGAAGTAGGGAGGAAGTGTAGTACCGCGTACAATGCACAAGCACTTACTCACGAAAATCGCTCGCAGTGAAAACTAAGTCCATCAGAGCAACGGGAGCCAGGGAGGACTCATTCGCTAGCGTTGCATTACTTTGAAGGGTATTAATGTAAATGTAGGTACCTACATTAATTGCGAAGATAGCCACTGTGTAGGTGCCTACACATGTAAGCTCTTTACTCGTTTTCACTTTTCATCTGCATTGTTCCAATTAGTTTCATCTAGTGCAAAAAATGTCAGTCCGTTTCACATAACTTCGTGCATAAATTCTAATTTTCATCGACAGTAGGCCGAGGTTACGATAATCATATATCAGATCAATGCTTTAAGCGCAATCTGTCGTCGGAGATGATTTTAAAATTTATAACGAGACTATATAATAGGTACCTGCTTACTGTTATGTAGATACCTACCTATGTAATAAGGAATATGAATACAGAATCAGAAGTATGAAAATATATAAGCCAAACTTACGTGTACCCCATTTCACAAAACTTACCCATAAAATTAAGAGAATGGCCATGCAGTGCTATTTATAGTCTGTTTCACACAAGTTTGGGTATAAATTTTAAAAACCATTTCCGACAATAAGCCGACAGATTGCTATTATAGCATTGATTTAATATATAATTATCGTATCGTAACCCGTCGGTTTACTTTCGAAAAAATGCTTAAAATTTACGCCCAAACTTATGTGAAACAGACTATAAGACCAGGAACGGTCGGGAAGCTGGCACTGGTCACTTAAAACAGCCGGGCTCGAGCAAAATTTATTCATTTTTACATATTTTTATAACATACGGGTGGTCCTTGACTTTCGATCAACCGTTAAGTACGCAATCGAATTATTATACACTATTATCTAAAGGTCATTACAATATTTGACGTTACACGACGCTAACCCAAATAAATACCTTAATATCACAAACCGGTGTGCATGGGTCACAATTTTTAAGCCGATGTTAATCGATTATAAAGGTGATTTGAATGAAAATAAAAACCATGAAGCTTTACATGGTAGACAATAACTAAAAGAAATTTTATTGTGCAGAATGGTATTGTAGGTTTACTATAAATCACTTTCGTAGCTCTTCCAGCGCTGAAAATTGCTTTACATGCACAATGTTCCGTGGAATAGACAATAAACGCGTGTTCAACAAGAAATTATATAGTTGGAAAAATGCTCGAAGAGCACTGGAAAGTTATATGTTTTTTGTTCTTCTGAAGAGTCAAAAGTGGAGCACAAGCTGCTCAAAACTACGTTGATACCCACAATGAAAATCAAAATGGACTGAAGCATCTTGATATTCACCCAAAAGCAAACATATCTCCGCCTTTTTTCGTATGTATGTCATGTAACAATGGCCAAATCGTGTAATGTACCTATACATGAATCAAGTTTTGTAAATTTTAAACTTGAAACGCGAATATTGTAATGGCCAAAGTTGTCCGTTGGGATTGTGGGAATCTGTTTAGTATATTTCACGAAACCTTGTGCATGGAAATCAATTTTCAGCGATCTAAACGAGCAGTTACAAAAGTATAGTCTGTTTCATTTATTCGAGAGCTTTTTAGTCAATTCTTTTAAGGGTTACAGTAAGCTAAACAAGACGAATTACTGTACTCCAGCAGATCAGCTCAGTGAGGGCGAATGGTTAGAATTCTTCCATTTTTAATGCACTAATATGCCCAAATAAATTTGATTTAGGCATTAAATCAGTGCTGAAACATACTACAGTAAGTGCGCTAAACAAAAAGCTATCGGCTAGAATCGAACCCGGGTTGCTTCGACTACAAGCAAGAGGTTTTACCACTGAGCTATGCGGGAGTTCGCGGCGTTTCTTAGCATCTTAGTCGATTGTGTTTAAAGTGTCGACTCAAGATATGATGAATGCGCGATTTTTATCAGTAAATTAATTGATCTGCTGGAAGACGAGAATAAATTATGCCGCAAAAATGTTGTTGAAAAACCCGTCTCTACTACATAGCTATAGTGAGATCTAGCGACCTACAGTAAATAAGAAAGAAGGGGTTACTGTAAGCTCCGAAAACATTTGCTGAAAAAGCTCTCGGATAAATGAAACAGACTATAGTTTCCACGCAGATTACTGTAATGCAACTTCGCATAGTAAAACTTCATATATTTCCTCATTTCTTTGCACAGTATCGCCATTGTTGCTTCAGGTTTAAGCACAGCCCTGCGAGGGCCAAAATTTTGTGACCCGCCCCGCCCCGCCAAGAAAGAAATAAAGCCCGCCCCGCCCCGCCCCGCAGCTCCTTAGACCCGCCCCGCCCCGCCAGTAATGTTACAAAAATTAGGCCCGCCCCGCCCCGCCCCGCAAAATTTTTTCATGTACTCTATGTATCCATTTCTGGTCGAAAAGGAGCCAGAATGCAAGAAGATAAAGAACCGGACAATGAGTGATACAAAATCTTTAATGTAAATGAGTGCAATGCAATTTTGTAAATTGAATAAGAGCTAATGTCTTACAGCAATAAACTTTATTGGAACAACAATGATGTTACTGTGATAGGTGTAGTTAGGTATGTAGGTAAGCTGCAAAAGGCATAATCTTGCACTGCTGATTGCTCAAATTCTGAAGGGGTCTGATGGGGCGAAATCGCCAAAACTAGCACAACAAAATCAATTTTGGGGGTCTGCTGGATCCCAGGGGACAATCCAGATCCCAATGCTCACCATTACTCAAATCCTATAGGTGATAGTCTACCTTATGTAAGGACGTAGTGTGTACCTACATATATGTAGGCATAGGTGGGCAGCACCGAAATTCGGGGGGGGGTGAAAAAATTTCTGGTGGGGTGAAAAAATTTTTAAAGGTCAAAAAATGGTCTTAAAAGTGGTCGTATGGCATAAAAACACCATTTTTCGACGTTTCTCATCAAGCACTATCCAATGGCATCAAAAAATTGCTGAAAAAGCAAAAAAAATTTTCTGGGGGGGTATTTTGATTTCTGGGATGGGGGTATTTCAACTTCTGGGGGTGCATGCCCCCCAAAACCCCCCACGCCCATGTGTGTATGTAGGTACCTGCCTACATACAAAAAAAACGAAACCCATATCAGACCTTGTAACTTCGAAACGAATCGTTCAATTCGAATGCAACTTGCTTTTATCTCATTTTCGCAGCTTTATTTGTTCCTATTCAACGCGCATTTGGGTAAAAGTCGTTTTTTCATTAAATACAATGTGTCGTAAGAAATGAATATGTGTTTGCGACGTTGTAGCTTTAGATCGGGTGAACATTTTAGCATACAATTTGCTTCAATCAAAAGCTCATTTATGAAGCTAGTTGCCTCTAAATTTAAGTTTTATTTTGTTTGTTGGTTCAAGAGCTATTGAGCTTTTGCCTAAGGTCACTCCCTCAGCGATTGAGCCAGCAATGACAAAATATGCAGCGAGTTGCTTGCGCTTGTGAATGACCTAAGGAATGACATTTGGCGAAAGCTCAATAACTCTCGAACCAAGTAGCGAAATAGTACGAAAATTTACAGGCTAACAGCTAGACAAACAGGCTTTTGAATAGAGCAGACCGTATTCTAAAATGTTTACTCGATTAAAAGCTACAACGTTGCAAACACATGATTTATTTCTAAACACGCATTGTATTTTATGAAAAAAACGACTTTTACACAATTGCGCGTTGCACAAGAACAGAGCAAGCTACGGATACGAAACTGAGAAAGTTTCTTACGAAGGTTTTTGTCTATCGTTTAAAACAATTTGCATTGAAATTGAGCGAGCCGTTGAGAAGTTACAAGGTCAAATATGGCTCACGTTTTTTTTGAAACACTGTAGATATGTAAGCTTATGCAAAAGCTGGATTATTTCAATTTGTATTATTTTAACAGCCCCCCCATCTGTTCTATTTCATTAAGTATTTATTCAAAGGATGAGCAGCAGAGCATTACTTAGAACTATAGCCTATTTAGCGAAACCTTGTGCATGGAAATCAATTTCGCGTACGTACCTTTTTGCACAACAAAAATTTAAAAAAAGAAAGGCCCGCCCCGCCCCGCCAAAATTTTTAGAAAATAAAGCCCGCCCCGCCCCGCCAGCCGTGTGACCCGCCCCGCAAAAAGCCCGCGCGGGCCTGCGGGGCGGGGCGGGGCGGGCCGACCCGCCCCGCGCAGGGCTCTGGGTTTCTGTAGTCGATTTACATCGTCTAAAGAAATACTGTCCATGCACAAGATATGTTGAAATAGACTAAGGGCTTTCTGTAGTGAAGAAAATGAGAAATTGTGGCTTAGATAAATGAAAATTTGGATTTGTTTTCAAGTCACTCAAAATTTTTTTTTAATCTAAATTTAGTGTTTACAGAAGAAAAAAATTTCAATCAAAATTAATAAAGACACAATCAAAAAGCTTAGTTTTAAAAACACGTTTCTTTGTCAAAATATAAGTCAATAATAAATAATTCTTTCCTTGGAAACCATTTAATTGTGACTAGTCTGTTTCACGGAAACTTTTGCATGGATTTAAATTTTAAAGGGAATTTAAATCGATTACAAAAGCGGTTTAAACTGATACAGCAAGCATGATATTGCGCATAGCAATCGATAAGCAAACAAAGTTTAATTTTACAAAATTTTATTACAGTTAGCTGCCTAGAAACCACTTTTGTAGCTCCTCGCTAGATCGTTGAAAATTGATTTCCATGCACAAAGTTTCGTGAAATAGACTATAGCATGACAAGTACAGTAAGTCGATAGATCAGAAACTGTAATGAAAACTTAGAGTTCAGAAACTCTTTTGAAAAGTCTTAGTAAGGAAACAAACTATCAGACTACCTACATACACACACCCATCTACTTATGTAGGTATCTTATATGACCATCGCTTTAAATACGTACTAACCATACCTGGGCGTGGGGGCATGCACCCCCCAGAAGGCAAAATACCCAACGAAAAATAGCAAAAACTCAGCTACACCCCCAGAATTTCATTTTTTAAAATTTTTTTGCTTTTTTTCGAGTTTTTTATGCCAATCAATAGAGCTCGACGAGAAACGTTCAAAAATGGTGTTTTTTCCGCCATAGCACCATTTTTAAGGCCAATATTTGACTATGAAAAATTTTGCACCCCCCAGACCTTTGGAGCCGCCTACCTATGGTACTAACTGTACAACATTAAAATAAGTTCGAAACTGCTACAAGTTTCAAGGGACAACGGTTCAATTTGTGTTCCTTATGTAAATCAGAGAAAAAAGGCGGAGATATGTTTGCTTATGGGTGAATATCAAGATGCTTCAGTCCATTTTGATTTTCATTGTGGGTATCAACGTAGTTTTGAGCAGCTTGTGCTCCACTTTTGACTCTTCAGAAGAACAAAAACATATAACTTTCCAGTGCTCTTCGAGCATTTTTCCAACTAGTTTCCGACTTTTGACTATCTCGTTTACGAGATTAAGAAAAACGTATTATCAAAATGGATACCGTTTTGAAGCTAATTGCAATTTAAGAAAGAATCTCCCTCGTACATCATAAGATGTACATTGAAAATGAAATTTTGGAGGAAGGTCTTGTTGGATATTTTCGTTTTATTTGGATATTTGTATATCTGGGGAGTGCGATGAAGTCAGCGCCAGTGTACATACAATTCAGATTAGTTTACACGGAAAATAACGACGTTAGTGCAATGTAATATAAATGATCATATTTAAGCCATGAGCATACATATAGTTCCACATAACACGCGAGTTGCATAAAACACGAATTCAAAGCAAACAAAAAGTGTTAACTCAAATCTAACGACCTATGTTTAGAGTGCAACAGAACGACAAGTAGAGAAACATAAAATGAATAAAATATGTAGGGCAAATTTACTACAGTAATACGATTAACAATAAACTACATTAAGATTTCACAATGGAAGTAAAATTGATCTCACTTTGTATTTTCGAACTTTGCCGACAGTCACTAGAACTACACTTCTGGCCTTAATTTTAGTTTTTGAACTACAAGTCAGTAAATGTCAGTAAAGTACTATCTGGTAGTGTTATTTTGGTAGCCCAAAAATTATTAAAATATGACATTGGTATAGTTGACTTAATTTTAATATATGAATATGATATTCTGCTATTTTTTTATTTAAAATATGACATGTATATTTTTGATATTTGGTATATATTTAATATGTACTTTTGGTAGGTAAGTACATATGTATACCTATTATGTAAGACGCTGTTTAAAAATTTTCATTTATTTAGAAAACTTCCAAAATTTACGAGATTATGTAAGTTAAAAAGTTACATAAATTCTATTCATTTTTGTCAGATGACAACATTTCGGAATAACGATCAAACATGCACATGGGGAAGTGGGGTCTAGACCATCCAGAATAGAAAGATGAAAAATTTTGTAGGGAAAATGAGGCAAAATGAAGGCCTAAACCGGATGCAAATTAAAAGTTTTCTTCAAAAGTGCTTCAAATTGACTAGAAACCGGATAATATCATGTTTTTAACGCTATTTAAGCGCTTATGCAAGTTTTTGAGGTCATTTTGGTCTAAAAAGCTGAATTCTTGACCCCTTTCCCAAATCGCCCATGCTGTGCACCTAGTATCACTATTAGTGAATCACAAAGGCCAACAAAACAGATGGCAAACAAGGATCAAGAAAACAAGTAATTTTATAAGTCAATATCATGTCTTGTGGTATATCATGTGTACCTACCTACATATACTCTGTTTCATTCAATATTGAGGTTTTCTTTTGAATTTAATCCGTATGAATCAGGCTACGAGAGTGGGTTAAACTTTTAATGCGGTGATGCGCTTTTGCAATAGCCAGTGTCTCACCATAACTAAACATACTGTAGAATATCACAACTTTAACGAGCGTGTAAGGAGAGAACCTGGTGCAAGTGAAAAACATAGGCCCTTCTGTGATTGGTCACTACCATTTTGGATGCGCTCACTCTGATTGGCTGATTTCTTTTGATCATCGCAAAAAATTGCTAGGAAAAATTCATTCTCATATTCCGTTTCGGGGGGAACGTGCCCCTTATCTTCCTGGATAGGGGTCTGCTCAAATGCCTGAACTCGCCTGCACAAAAAATGGCCAACGTTAATTTGCGAATTCATCATCATCGCAAAAAACGACAACGGTATTCAGTACAGACAAGTAAAAGAAATCAGCCAATCAGAGTGAGCGCATCCAAAATGGCAGTGACCAATCACAGAAGGGCCTATGTTTTTCACTTGCACCGGTTTCTCTCCTTATACGCTCGTCACAACTAAACTGTAAGTTTAAACCGCTTTTGTGGGCACTTTAATTTTTTTTCAAAAACCTCATAGTTAAATGAAACGGACTATACCTATAGTCTGTTTCATTTAACTTTGCGGTTTTCTTTTAAATTTTTCCGCAAGAATCAGGCTACAAAAGTTGGCCCCTGGAAAATATTGTATCATGAAGTCTGATTTAATGTAAATAAACTCAAAATTGGCCGAATTATCGTTTTAATCTCAGCCAAAAAACATACGTAGGTACAAATCATTACAAAGTCTTCCTATTTAATGCATTCTGAACTGAAAAACGAAACAGAATCAAAAATCACAAACATGCACAAAATGATTTTATCCACCTTTACGATAAATAGTATGTTCATTAAATCACTGCATTAAAAATTGGAATATTTTCGCTAATGAAAGCATAATGCGCAATAAAAGCGCAACTGCTGACGAATTAATCCTGATTCAGTCATTCCAATCCCACACATTCAGAAATCACAAAAGCTTCGTCAGCGATGACACGATTTCCTACATTCGATTGTATAACATTGATAGCAATAACGAGATTGGGGTTCAGAAGAGCGAAGGTATTCACAAGAGCGAAGATATTCACATGAGCGAAGGTATTCACATGAGCGAAGGAATTCATAAGAGCGAATGTATTCAGAAGAGCAAATGTATTCAGGAGAGCGAAGGTAAAAAGCGAATACTTAGAGGCACATAATCACACATGGGCGTGGGGAGTCTCTGGGCCCCCAGAATCTGGCGGAACCCCAAAAATTGATAATTTCCGCTAGACTCCCCAGAGTTTTCATGCTGCCCATCTATGCACATAATTTGTTTAAACGTCAAAATAATATTTTGGTTAAAGCTAAAATGATATTTTTGTGTATTAAAACATCATCTGAACAGCCTTTCAATAGCAATTTTTCGCCAACAATTCAAAGACAATTTAGAAAATTATAGTCATTGAAGCAGGACATAAGAACAATCAAATAATGTACCTACCATGATACAACCCCATCCCCTCATTTCATAAACTAATGCTTGAGTACATAGGCGTAGCCAGGGGGAGCATTGGGGGCACATGCTTCCCCCGAAATTTTTCAGAAATATTGTTGATTTTCCTGTTGCAATATATAATGTGTCCACAAAACTGTGTATAAAAAGGCAAAAACGTCAAAATTTTCAGGCGCTTCGCACCGAGTCATTATCATACGTGGGCAGCAAGAAAATTCTGAGGGGTCCAAGATTTTTTGAAGGTCAAAAAATGGTGGTATGGCGATAAAAACACCATTTTTCGACGTTTCTCATCAAGCACTATCCATTGGCATCAAAAAATTGCGAAAAAAAACGAAAAAATATTTTCAAAAATTGAATTCTGGAGGGGTCTTTTGATTTCTGGGGGTCTTTTGGTTTCTGGGGGTCCAGACCCCCCAGACCCCCCACGCCCATGTGTAGTCATTATTATTTATTGTTATGTAGATCCAATGAATTTAAAAGCTTGAAGCTGCTAAAATAATCCAGCACTTCACATCACTTTAGTAATTTAATGCACTCTTTAATCGTTGCATAAAACTGCGCATGCTTGTTGAGCATAATAATAAAAGTGCGAAAATAATTGTGTACCAGTTTATCTATTCTTTGCTTTGTTTGTCTTTCTTTAGAAGGACACATAATCCTATTTTAAATGAAAGGAATGACCAAATTTTCTTATGTTTTTGCACATTTCGTTTTCTAACTCATGTTCTTAATAATAAGGCCACGAATGGGCCTGAAAATGGTAAAAACAAAATTTTCATTGATACATTCTTCCATGTCTTATCGGAAGCGACCCGTTGCTGCGCTATGTAATTAGCAGAGGTCGAAAAACACTTTTCAGCTCAGAAGTTTTGTGCAATGTAGAAGTTCATCAATTTTAAGTGTTTTTGGGCTTGATTCAGGACCGAGATTTGGCCATTTTGCGAAAATTTAAACGTTGTTATTTAACACTGAAATGTTTTTTTACAAAATTTCCCGGGACTCTGCCCAGACCCTGCTGGGAACGCTTGAGCGCGCCACCCCAGACCCCCGCAGCCGTGATTTCTCGTTGTACATGCGCAATGAGATTTTATGGTGAATAAGTCAAGTAAGAGGGCTAGGAGTTTCTAAAAATTTCCGGCGTTTCGCGCCGGCATTAATTTGTCATTTCAGTTTGATTTAAGCGGTATAAATTGACTTTAAAGAGCGAAAAGGTCAAAATTTTCCGGCGCATAGCGCCGCCAGTTACTGTTCTTAGCATTGCGTTTAAAAGCCTGAATCATTCAAAATATCTTCAGACAAAGTTAGTAATTCGCAGTTTTCTTGTTAGAAGCTTGAACTGTCAAAATTGTTTTGTACAAATTTGATAATTTTCTGCTCTGTCAGACTATCAGTATTCATAGAGCTACAAAATGTTAAGGACGGTAAAAAATGACTAAATTTCTTGGCACTTTGCGCCACTTATGATTTCCGAACTGTTTGTCAATAGAAAGGCCGTAAATTCTACATGAAAACGGTAGAAATTTCAAAAATTTTCGGCAGTTCGCGCCGCTTTAAACTTTTTGTAATCTTGATCGTCAGAAACCCATAAATTAGCTAGGCTACACTACTAACGGTCGAAAAACTCAGTTTTACTATACATAACGTTACTGGCATTCAATGCAAAAGTAGTCTTAAAAAATTTTTGTTTATGCCCCCCAAACCAAAATCCTGGCTACGCCTCTGCTTGAGTATCTAGTATCTAGATGAACAACAGGGATGCAAACACCATGAAATTTATCCTTAAATTAAAACACGTGATTAAACATAGAAGAGAAATTAATATACCTATATCGTGCTTAATTTTTCGACGTTTCCCGACGAGCTTTGTCCATGTATCAAAAAAATTTGGAGAACGGGAAAGTTTTTAAAGATTATTTAAGGTTTTATTATTTTTATCAGAAGAGCGAAGGTATTGACACGAGCAAAGGTTTCTCATCGAGCACTATCCATTGGCATCAAAAAATTGCGAAAAAAAACCTAAAAAATTTTTAAAAATTGAATTCTGGGGGTATTTTTTTCTGGAGGGGATATTTTGGTTTCTCGTGGGGGGTGCATACCTCCAAACCCCCCACACCGAGGTGTGGTCACTCTTCTGACTACCTTGAATACCTTGGCACTTGTAAATACCTTCGCTCTTGTGAATACCTTCGCTCTTATGCTACTGACCCAATAACGAGCTCTGTTCGATTCTAACGAAGCAAGATATCGATTTTCAACTTGCAAAAAAATCTCGAAATTCTTCTAATAATATAGAATTTAAATTATACGACTAAACATTCCAAACTCAAAATTGTGACTTAAAATTTTGAGACAATATGTAGTTTTAAACGCTCTATCGATTGATGCATAATACAACAAGGTGAACCTGTTTACAGGTAAGAGAAATGTAATTCCTCCCGCGATTTGCATATTCAAATAATTTATCACCAACAAATTTAAAATTTTAAGTTCGACATCAAGACGATTGCTACTAATTATAATAACATAAAAACAACATAAAAAAGTCTGGTCATTGCTGAAAATCTTGAAATAAATGGCAAAATCTTAAAATTTAAAATTTTTCACTAGACAAAAATGCAAATCATTCGCGTCACATTTGATTAAAAAATCTAATATTCTACGATTAGATGTAACTTTCCATGGCGAACAAAATGAGGTATCACATGACTAGAATTAAGAAACTAAAAAAATTCATTTTTTCCGCAATTTTTAATTCGATTTGATTCCTTCAATTTAAGTTTTAAAAAAATTTCCAAGCACATGTGTCGATTTTTTTCTTCGGAGGGTTCATAAAAAGAATTTGTACATTTTTCATCCATTAGTTCACTTACAACAGCGTGGCAGCTTTTTTGCAAACTTTGAAATTTGCACTTGAATAAAAATGTAAATTTTGATAAGCAAAAATCTTTGAAAATGGCAGTATGGTCTGGTTAGTACTATCGATCCTGAAAAAATCATCAAAATACGATCAAATCCAAAGATTTTATTAAACAAATAACCGAAAAAAAGTGGCAATTGAAAACATAGGAACACACCTAAAGTCAAACATATATATATTGGAAGCTACCGCTTCCTATATGATAAATAGTATTGTAGTCTGCTTAACATTGGCTTGCGCTTTTCATTTAACGATTATCAGTTGTAAACCAGCGTTTCCTGTAATTACATTGAATCGACCAATACTAACCGTATGCAGTCATTTACGTCAACGTAAATTTGACTAAAGATAAGATATACCAAACCTACATAACTCATATTATCTTAGTCAGCGCATCAGACATGGGCAATATAGAGGTTACCTGAGGGAGTGTGAAATCCAGGAATGGAGACATAGTAAATTATGGTCATTGTTTTTTTTTGTAAAAAGTCACTTAGGATTATATACAAAGACGGTACGCAAAAATCAATATATTTTTCCGTTTTTCGGTAAAATTTTCGGCCTTTTTTCCGCAAGTAGTAAAAAAATTGTCTTACAGTAGTACAGTAGCTGATTTTTTCAAAACCTAAAACCTTAGATAGGGGTACCAATCTCTCACTCCCCCTATGACCATGTGTGCATCACACTGTCCAAATATATGTACGGTGCGCAATCCGAAATAAGGCATAAAACTTATAAGCTTAGAAAACAAATGCGGAGAGCATGGTTTCAATTGCAATCTGCAGCAAAATATGTTAAGTTAATTGTAAAAACGACGTAAAATGAAAGATAAATACAAAAAACGACTTCATACCACAAGACAGGTCACACAATTAGAAATTGAGACTAATCGGAATCCAGGTACAAAATTTCAAAGTATCAGTCAGCACACAAGGGCGTGGGGAATCCAGTAGGGTGTGAACAGCACATGGGCGGGGGGGGTTTGGGGACAGTTTGTACCCCCAGAAGTTGAAACCCCCGAAGATTACTGTAGATCCCCAGAATTCTATTTTTAGTAACATTTTTGGCGATTTTTTCCCATCCTGACCCCCACCCAGAATTTCCTTGCTGCCCACGTATGGTGTGAACCCCCCTCCGAGAAACCGGAGGACCCCTCCAAATTGACAGACCCTCAGCGTTGAATTTCCAGTGCTATTTCTGGCTATTTTACCCCATTTCAACTCCAGAATTTGGCTCCTGCTCACCTTAGTCAGCTGGTCTCCTGGGATCAAGTACCATAGAAATCCTGAACCCCAAGGATAGCGGGAATAGCATGACGCGAGACCTAGGGGTTATATTTATATTTATTTATATTTAATTTTATATTTAATTATATTTAATTTAAATTATTTTTAGTTATATTTAATAAGCAGACACCGAGATCAAAATAAATCACTGTTGAAAGTCTCCTTCTATTTCACAACGAATTGATGTCAGTAGAAAACTTATAGAAATTATTGAAAAATGTTTGTTCACTGCTCGTATCACAGTAATTTTTTATTTTTTGGCAGTAAAAATTGACCGGCTTTCCATGGATTTTCGTCTTCTTGACATCCGCAAAGAGGCGACTGAAAATGCGTCCATACTGATGCAAGTGAAAATCTTTGCTGGTGGTAAAAAAGGCATGAAAAATATGCCTTTTAAGAATCATTAAAAAATAAAAAATATGCCTTCACGTTTAGTTATTTAATTTTTGTTTAGTCTTCTGAGGCACCAACATAAAAAGAAATTCGGTTTTCTGGAAGGAATTTGATCAGAATCTATAGCAATTGGAAAATTTAAGAATGGAAGGAATACCATAAATATTAAAATATCATTTATACACATTTATGTAAAACGATTTGATGTAACCAGTAACCACGCTAATTAATAAATTATTCGTTAACAAAATATGATCAATAACGTAAAATCAGGTAAATGAATCTAGCTGATTCTGTATGCAGTCCAGCTTATTGTAAAAATCGTAAAGCTGGGCATGATTCAGCTCTACAGTCGTCCTGTCTTTATCATCAAAAGTAAATTGTAGAACAGCCGATGCTTCATTAATTGGCGCATTGGAGTCGCTGTTAGCTACTTGCACATTCAGCATATAATTAATATCGGATAATACATTCTGATGGGTAGAAACGCGTTTAAATTTCTCGCACATATCCTTGAAATCCGTCGTTTTGAGAATTTCGAGAAAAAGCGGGGGTTTTCCATCGCTAATTTGTTCTAGTGATTCACCTTAAATCAAAAAAGCGCGGCACACTAACTACAAAAATAAAGATGAAAAGGCATTCAGCGACAAGGCGAACTTAAAGGGGCGGAGCAACCAACCACTCCTGCGAGCGAATTGAAAAATAAACACTAATACGTGTCTACCAGACAATCACACATGCAAACTGAAGGATATCCCCAACTTACTAGGGTTTTTGAAAAGCATACCCCTCAGGCCGTTTTGAGACCTAAACTTATTTCTCGAACTAATCAAGAAAAAGCGCCAAACAATGTCAAACACTATAATTTCAAATACATATTCTTGAACTGCTTATTTCATCCATCCAACTTTTTCCTTAATTATGTCGTACATTTTGGAAAGGCGTGTCATTCATAGGTGGGCATCACCAAAATTCTGGGGGGGTGAGAAAAATTTTCAAAGGTCAAAAAATGGTCTTAAAAGTGGTCGTATGGCGAAACAAACACCATGTTTCGACGTTTCTCATCAAGCACTATCCAATGGCATCAAAAAATCGCTAAAAAAGCAAAAAAATTTCAAAATTTGAATTCTGGGGGTATTTCGATTTCTGGGGGGGGTATTTCAACTTCTGGGGGCCATGTGTGGTGTCATTCCATCACCCTTATCGTTTATTCGTTTTATTTAAACTTAACCACGAACGAGTACGTGTAGCGAGTTAAAAAGGCATGAATCAATTCGGAAAATGTCAGAAAATGACTTATAAATGCTGTTATCGCTTATCCGTAGCTCTGAGGTGGATAAAGAACGACGAAAATGTTTAAACAATCAATTAACACAAGCTCATCGCTTTGACCGTCATTTCGAAAATCGACTTTCAAAATTAAAAATTGGTTGTTTACTTGGGTATGGACTTGATCTGGAAGGTTTAGATGAGGAGAAATTATTTCATTCCCAGAAAAGTTTTCACATCCACCACAAGATTTCAACCTCCCCCCACAACACCTGGGCGTGGGGGTTTGGGAGTATGCACCCCCCGAGAAACCAAAATACGCCCCCAGAATTCGATTTTTAAAATTTGTTTCGTTTTTTTCGCAATTTTTTGATGCCAATGGATAGTGCTCGATGAGAAACGTCGAAAAATGGTGTTTTCTTCGCCATGCCACCATTTTTAAGGCAATTTTTTGACCTTTGAAAAAATCTTGCACCCCCACCCAGAATTTTGGTGCTGCCCACGTATGCCCCCCCCACCCTAAAATTTGCTATTTTTAAACAAATCGTAGAAGAAGGGTACTTTTTAAGCTTTTTCAACTATCAATCTGCTTGCTCAACAGTGTTAAATTCAGTGATTAAATGAAATGAGCTTTAAAATCGAAAAAACAGCTGCCGCGGATAACCAGAATTTTTTTAAACTTGAATAAAAATTCTATGGGTCTTAAAGTGTATTATTATTACCTATCTTATAACATGTCCCATGATTAAGAGTAGGTCTCAACCTAATATACTAATACCGAAGGTAAGTACTAAATTTTTTGACTCTTCCTCCTAGGAAAAATCCTGGCAACGCCTATGGTGGTCATACATGCACATAGATAGGGGTGAGGGTGGTATACCTCCCCCCCACTGAAAGGTCAGCCAGACAGATACTGTTCAGTGATTTTATGCTGACGTAAAATTTTCTGCATCATTTTTGAGGTCAAAAGCAAAAAAATGTGAAAATTATTTCAACGCTTCGCGCTGGATCCGGATTAGTACTTTTATGTCCTTTGTACCCAAAAAGCGCCAAAAATTGATCAATTTCTGCATTTTTAGTGTTAAAAGTAATATAATGCAGTCTAAATGGACTAAAAATGCTTTTAAAATACGAAATTACGATGAAAAGACGTCTTACAGACTATTTTGACCATTTTGATCGTTCAAACAACACAACAAATTCGTAAACGTTAAATTGACTATTTTGGATTTCGATCCTGACCTTGTGCACCTATGTATATCAATGGTGCAGAAGACAAAGGAAAAGTTTATTGTTTACATCAGCTTTCATCTTTTATAAACTTTTAACCAGACCCGTATCCAGCGGGGATAGGGGGCACGTGTCCCCCTCCCTCCGAAATGAAATCTGAGAATTATTTTTTCCTTCACGCCCCCTTTGCTTTTTTAACCAAAAATCGCAAAATGTTGTCGGCGCGTCGCGCCAAATTTAACAATTATGACTAGTCTATTTAGTCCAAAGCGCGCGGTTTAAACAGTCCATTTTTAGTCTTTATACAACCTAAAACATATTTTGCATCTATGTCTTGTTTTTGCAGGTGTAATGCAGAAAATGAGATTTGTTCAAGAAAGTGTCCATTAAATTCTTGCCATATTTAAGGCATCGTGTTAGCAAAATTTACAAAGTGTACAGCTCTGGTGGTCGTAAAACGTCTTTTTTATTTCATCCTTTTGTCCCTCCTCGTTTTTTAAAAATTTTGGTCATGCCCCCCCCGAAACAAAATCCTGGATGCAGGCCTGCTTCAAACCTTCGAAACCGAAAGATTTAAGATCGGAGAGTGATTCATTTTCCATGCCTATAAAAAACAAACAATGTTACAAAACCGAATCATTAATTTTAGATAGGTACCTAGTAGGGATGCAACGGGTAGTGATCGACCGGGGCGACTTTTTGTGGCCGGGGCCGGGGCTGGCCGGGGTCAGACAAGGAAAATATTATTGCATGACACATACTTGGGGTGGGGGCATAGGAAAGAAATAATGAGCGATTGCTCCATTCAGTAGTAAATGGCTTTTCATATCAAGTTTTATTACTATTTATGTCACAAGAAACAAATTTAGTCTAGAGTTTCATTGTCTGAATCATCAATAAGGTCTATGTCGCTGCTATTAGCACACTCTGTATCATTCGAATCTTAGCTACGGCTACTGCTGCTGTAGCAATTGGATGCAATAGGTATTGGATGTAATAAATGAGACATCACACATTCCCATATGGGGGAGGGGTATTACCCCTCAGGTCCAAGACACAAGTCACTGTCAGACGATTTTTGGTGAAAACCTTTTGAATTTTTTGAACTTAATTTTTTAGTATGGCAAAAGTGTACCTAACTATTAGAATTTCACGAAGTGATACATTATTTTATTATGTGAGCTAGAGTAAATAGATAAACTATCACTATAAAACATGCATGTAATCGCTTAAAATTTTATGAGGTTCCCTCAGTATACCTACATGTAACGGCTGGAAATCTAAGGTAGGGGTCCCGCGCCATTTTTAGAAGGAGGGGGTTAGCGACTAGATCAAAAATGGTAAAAACACATAAAAATAGCCAAAAAAGCACAGGCTTTCGCCAAAAAATGGGGGAGGGTGGTTAAATATTTTCTGACTTTCAAGGAAGTTCGGGGCTTCAAAGCGGAGATGGGGGATGGCCCAAATCCTCTGTCACATGTATATTCCTCGGCTATTTTCAGGGGAAGGGGGGCAAGCGGCTCCATTTTTGCAGCCGCTTACCCCCCCCTTTGAAAATCTTTAAAATGGTAGAATTTTCAATAAGGAATTCTACACCTTTTTACAGTTTTTGTTCTTCAAAAATCTTTGTACATGTACAAAGACGGTCCTGAAACGTCTATGTACATCAGCAAAAATCTTCCCCGAATACAAAAAGACCGTGCTTCTAAATGTGATAATTCGGCCTGAATTTAGTTGATAGTTCGGCGCGAAGTGCCGAAATTTTTATGAGCTTCTGATGGAATTCACACATAAAACTCGACTGAGAAAGCTAAAACAACTTGTACTACAAAAATGAGAAATATTACAAAAATTGTAATATGCGAATTAAATCTTGTAATAAGCAACACTGCGCTTAGAATGGAAAAATGGAAAAATGTCAAATATTCAGGAACCCAAAAATTAGCCAAATACACTACTAAAGGTCGAAAAACTATGTTCTACTACCACACTGAAATCGTTACTGTACCATATTAAAGTATACAAAAATTTGCATGTACAAAAGAGTGTTTTTTGTATTCGCTAAAGATTTTTCCCGATGTACAAAGACTAGGACTATCTTTGTACATGTACAAAGATTTTTGGGAAGATAAAAACTGTAAAAAGGTATAAAATTCCAAACATTTTTCGGCATTTCCCTCCGATATGAAAAATTGTCTGTCCTATACATCTTTTAAATGGCAAAATTTAAATTTAGAATGCAGAAATGTCAAATTTTAGGCGCTTCGCGCCGTTTTGAGACAATTTTAGTAATTCTTGGCGTTAGAAACTCAGAAATTAGCTAAAATATACAATTAAAAGTCAAAAGACCCTGTTTTGCCACTAATTTTCTGGTCCTCCAATTTGGGATTTCACCCCTCCCTCAACTGTGGACCCTAGGAAACTATTTGAGACATATTTAGTTTATCGGATCGGACGCAATTCTGCAGCGTAGTTTATATTCGCCTATAATTAACCTCGGTCCTAATAACTATTACACAGGAAACGCGTTTTAAAGCACACGGTTCCCATTCAAATGAATGTAAAAGTGTTTTTTGTAGAAATAGTTTGCTAAAAACGTACAATTTCTAACTAGAAATAGAACGTATTTGTAAACTCTAAATCTTTTAGCCATAGCTATGAATGAATGAGTTAAAAGTAGCATTTAGTTTAAATAAGTTAAGTGGAGGAATCGAAAATATGCAGATTTTCCTGAACATTCATTCATTAAAAGCTCATTTATACACAGTAGAAAACTAATGACAAGGACTAAGTAAGTATACATATGGTCTAATCAGTACAGTTCTCAAAATTAGCACTTGCTCATTGATAAATAAGTGCCAGTATCACAGCCTGTACAAAATACGAATTACACTAAATTTTTCCCCGGCCCCGGCCATTTTTTGACCTTGCCCACGGCCGGGGCCGGGGATGCTGAAAAATGGCCGGGGATTGCCGGGGCCGGGGCCCCGGTCGATCACTAGCAACGGGTACCCGAACCCGAACCCGAACCCGAATATTCGGGTACCCGAACCCGAACCCGAATAAAGTGAACTTGACTACCCGACCCCGAACCCGAATGAAATTATTATAACTACCCGAACCCGAACTCCGAATGTTTATGGATTTTATTCGGGTTTATTCGGGTATTTTTAAGTTCTAAAATCACATATTTGTATGTCAAAGATTCAGAAATTTTCGGCTTTTTGCGCCGTTTTCAGTTTGCTCGACCCTAAAACGCTGAATTTCATGTAGTTATCAAGTACACATAAATGGCTATGTAATTAAGTGGTATATTTCAATCGATTCACGTGAATTCTTAATCTTTTCATTTCACAAAACGATTGCCAAATGATATCGTATAAAATGCTAAACACTGCTTCTTTGGTCGTAATTAGACTTGGTTTCTATCAAATTTAACTTCACGAATAAATACAATCCTAGACGACAATCTCAGCAATAGTTGTTAATGTTATTTGTAGGTGTATATATCAGACACAATGCACAGAGCGCTACCTCTCATTTACATTAGCGTTTTTGCACACCTAGAGGAGGAAGGAAAATCACTGGAAACCAGAGGCATAGCCAGAATTTTGGTTTGGGGGGCATACACAAAAATTTTTTAAGACTACTTTTGCATTGAATGCCAGCAACGTTATATATGTATAGCAGAACTGAGTTTTTCGACCTTTAGTAGTGAAGCTTAGCTAATTTATGGGTTTCTGACGATCAAAAATACAAAAAGTGTAAAGAGGCGCGAAGCGCCGAAAATTTTCGAAACTTTTACCGTTTTCATGTAGAATTTACGGCCTTTTTATTGACAAACAGTTCGGAAATCATAAGTGGCGCAAAGCACCAAGAAATTCGGTCATTTTTTACCGCCCTTAACATGTTGTAGCTCTGTGAATACTAATAGTCTGACAGAGCAGAACAGGAAAACTACGAATTAACAACTTAGTATGAAGATATTTTGGCTGATTCAGGCTCGTAAACGCAATACTGGAGCTTTACAAAAAGAAAGAACAGTAACCGGCGGTGCTGTGCGCGAAAAATTTTGACGTTTTTGCGCTTTAAACTCAATTGATACCGCCTAAGACATACAGAAAAGATAAACTAATTCCGGCGTGAAGCGCCGGAAATTTTTAAAAATTCCTTATCTTCCTACCTTTTCTGTCCTAAAAATCTCTTCGCACATGTGCAACGAGATTGTACGGCTGGGGGTTTGGGGTGGTGCGCTCAAGCGCCCCCAGCGGGGTCCGGGGCAGAACCCGGAAAATTTCGTAAAAAAGCACTCTAATTTTTAATCAGTAACGTTGAAATTTTCGCAAAATCGGCAAAATCTCGGTTCTGAATTAAGCCCTAAAACACTTAAAATTGATGAACTCCTACATTGCACAAAACTTCCGAGCTGAAATACGTTTTTCGACCTCTGCTAATTACATAGCGCAGCAACTGATGCCAATGGATCGTGCTTGATGAGAAACGTTGAAAAATGGAGTTTTTTCGCCATGCCACCATTTTTGAGGCCAATTTTTGACGTTTAAAAAAATCTTGCACCCCCCCCCCACAACTTTGGTGCCGCCCACCTATGGTCGCTGCCAATAAGATATAGGAAAATGTATCAATGAAAATTTCCGTTTTCAGGCCCATTTGTGGCCTTCTTATTAACTAGTTCAGAAAACAGAAAATGCGCAAAAACACGAGAAAATTTGGCCTTTCCTTTCGTTTAAAATATAATTATTTTGTACTTGATATAGCACACAATGTAAAATTATATGCAGTCAAAAACCAGCGGCCTAGACTGCAGGTAATACAACACACAATGTAAAATTATATAGTCAAAAACCAACGGCCTAGACTGCAGGCAATATAGCACACAACGTAAAATTATATGCAGTCAAAAACCAGCGGCCTAGACTGCAGGTAATACAACACACAATGTAAAATTATATAGTCAAAAACCAACGGCCTGGACTGCAGGTAATATAGCACACATCGTAAAATTATATGCAGACAAAAACCAGCGGCCTAGACTGCAGGTAATACAGCACACAACGCAAAAGTATATGCAGTCAAAAACCAGCAGCCTGTACTGCAGGTAATATAGCACACAATGTGATATTATTTGCAGTAAAGTTGAATGCATATTGATATGGGAATCTGGCGCTTCGCTCGCATTTTAACCTGTAGAAGATTGTTTTAGAAGGCACTCTTATTTGAGATGATCTGGCAGATTTGCTTCCTCACTAGGGAATGTTTTTTTGCGCTGCATGGGCAACAGCTTCAATAGCTGCCAAGTCACCTATTAGCGCATTCTGATGGGCCAGCGTGAGCTCTGGTCCTGCATGATAGATATTGAGTAACTCGTGAAAAGAAAATACTTCGGAAATATGTACGTACCAACAGGAAAATAAGGTACATGCATAAGCTGTCTACATACTTTATTTTTAGCCATTTTTGCTCTTTTCTTGCACTTAGAGCACCTAATTTCCTAGCTGTTATTGTTGACAATTTCGATGAAGCATTTTATTTCCACTACGATAAAACAATTCCTCAGAATGAGGACAAGAACAGCAACAGCTACTTAATATCTATCATGAAGGACCAGAGCTGACGCTGGCCCATGAAAATGCGCTAATGGGTGACTGGGCAGTTATTGAAGCTGCTGCCCATACAGCGAAAAAAAACATTCCTTAGTGAGGAAGCAAATCTGCCAGACCATCTCAAATAAAAGTGCCTTCTAAAACCATCTACTACAGGTTAAAATGCGAGCAAAGCGCCAGCTTCCCATATCAATATGCATTCAACTTGGCTGCACATAATATCATATTGTGTGCTATATTACCTGCAGTCCAGGCCGCTGGTTTTTGACTGCATATAATTTTACATGTGTGCTATAAAACCGGGCCAACCCTGTAAACCTACTACAAGGTTTTAAGGAGTTGGAGTTTTGAACATTTTCGATGGATTTCAGGGAGTTAAGGGATTTCAGAAAGTTTTGGGATTTCAGGGACTTCAGGGAGTTCAGGCTCTTTGTTATATACTATGCACGAAGTGGTTAGCTTGTGTTGTATGCACGGTTTTTTTTGTACTCGGCAAAGATTTTTCCCGATGTACAAAGACTTTTTGGGACCGTCTTTGTACATGTACAAAGATTTTTGGGAAGACAAAAATTGCAAAAGGTCTAAAATTCGAGAAAAATTTCGGCGCTGTGTGCTCTATATATCATTATAATGGCAGAAATTGCATTTCAAAAGTAAAAATGTCAAATTTTTTCGGCGCTTCGCGCCGTTTTAAGACGATTCTTAGTGATTTTTGCCCTTAGAGACCCAGAAATTAGCTAAAACACACTACGGAAAGTCGAAGAACTCTGTTTTTACCACACTAAAGTCGCTGCTATACCATATTATAGTGCCCAAAAATTTTGTGTGTACAAAATTAGAGCTGTGCCGGGGCCGCCTTTTTTGCCGGGGCCGGGGCTGGGGCCCTAGGCCCCGGTGCCGGGGCCGGGGCCGGGGCCTGGCCGAGGCCAATAATAGCGTGCTTTACCATACTCATAGTACGACCCTGCCCTACCCCTTATATGTACCTATGCATATATTCTTGCTTGTAGATATGCACGTCAAGCGTTAATATTTGCTCGGATTACAAGATATAACAGAACATGGGCATCGGGGGATCCAGACCCCCAGAATTCTCATTCTCCCCCCCCAAAAAATCCGCTAGACCCCCCAGAAATTGATTTTCACAATTTTTTGTTTTTCTGCGGTTTTTTGATGCTAATGGATAGCTCATTGAGAGACGCGAGAAAACGGTGTTTTTTTCGCTCTACCATATATTATCAGGCACTTTTTGACTTTGAAAAATGTTGGACCCCCTAGAATTTTTGAGCTGCCCATGTATGGATTTAACTCCTCTGACTTGGATGCGTTTTTCAATGTGCTTTACTTTGCACTTTTTTAGGCTTATTATTCTATTTGTTCTGATAGACGTAGCTGTCTGCTACCAAGCAAGCTGGAAATGCTCGTCTATATGAATTGCAATTTAAAATATGTCAATTTTGATTATTAACTAGAAATTTGCACCAATCTGACATAGTGAAATAAAGATTTGAATTAGCAAGATCTGTGGTTTGCTTGAAATTGAGTTTGAAGGTAAATCTGCCCAAAACATTATCAATTTTCTACATTATTATCAACTCTAACATTGGCCCCGGCCCCGGTGCCGGGTGCCAGCCTGGCCCCGGCCCGGGGCCGGGGCTAGGCCCCGGCGCTGGGCCGGGGCCGGGTGGCCCCGGCACAGCTCTATACAAAATGTACAAAGATTTTCAGGAAGACAAAAACTGTAAAAAGATGTAAAATTTCCACAATTTTTGGCGCTTTGCTCCGAACTGATAAATTATTTGTTCTATATATCTTTAAAATGGCAGAATTTGCATTTAGAATGGAAAAATGTCAACATTTTTCCCGTTTTCGAGATAATTTTCAGTAATTTTTGGCGTCAGAAACCCATAAATTAGCTAGAATACACTACGCAAAGATCGAAAACCCTGTTTTACCATACTAAAATCGCTACTGTACTATATAAGTGCACAAAAATTTGCATGTACAAAATGAACAAAGACTTTTGGGGACCATCTTTGTACATGTACAAACGGACCTTGTACAAAAAAACACTGGTTGTATGAATGTACTTGACGCAGCTGACGTATACGCATTTAAAGCAAGCTAAGCACTCTCAATATTAAATAAGCGTAGAGTAGTGTATTCTTGTATGTAAAACAACGTTTCGGCTTTAGCAAAGGGTGAGCTTGCACGTTCGCCTGCAGCTGACCAAAAGACATCTGAAGCAACTGATGCGGGTGCGCGGCGATGCATTACACTTCTGCGGATACAAATGGTCGACGCGGTCATATGTACATTGCAGTTTTTTATACCTATGACATATGCGTAAAAAACTAGCCAACCGCACATGAGCATATTTACATAAGCTCCTGGAAAAACCATGATAGACAAGTCATAAGCACATACATACGAAATTATTGAGTTCAATTAATCGGCAAACAGAGAAACATTGATTCCGCTAATACAAAAGCATATGCCATGTAGCACTACGATTTTTCATGATGGATTTGCTACTTATAATGCACTTCACAATATTGGATATTCTCATGCCACCATTTATCACAACCGAGAGCTTGTAACTTCTGATGGAGTTCATATTAACACGATTGAGGGTCTCTGGGGAATTGCTGAGCAACGATTCGCCAGCATGCATGGATTAAAGAATAGCGACCGCTTAGCTGCACACCGACGAATTTACATTTAGACAGAACTACAAGGACTGCAATGGAAGCATATGGGACTCTTATAGAATTTTCAAAAATGTATAGTGAATGGTGGAAGCAAAGATTCATTCATACGTACATAATTTAGATGTTACAGTGTGCTATTTCGTATACAATGTTATTACCTATGTAAAGAAGCGTAAGGAAAAAATTTGAGAAAAATCGAAAAATCTTTTGATTGATTTCAAAATTGGACATAAAAATCTCTGCATGACTGATTCATCTACATCGAGTACAAGCTTGATTTCAGAAAGTTTCGAAATCCTTGTCTAACTCTTGACATATTACCATTTTTAAGTCGTGTTTTGACTGTCTCTTTGGTAGACTTCAAGAAGTTTTAATTTTTTTCCTTTGGGGACCCTTGTAAAAAATAAAAACAAGTTAGCAGCACTAAACGCACAAGTCTCTAAAATCATTAAGCTTTCTGGAATTCGCGAAACTATCGAACAACGTGAAATCGGAATCCCTGAAATCCCTAAAATCCCTGAAGTCCCGGAAATCCCTGAAATCCCTGAAGTCTCTGAAACCCCTGAAGTCCCTGAAATCCCTGAAGTCTCTGAAATCCCTGAAGCCCCTGAATTCCCTGAAGTCCCTGAAATCCCTAAAGTCCCTGAAATCCCTAAGGTCCCTGGAAACCTTGAAGTCCCTGAAATCCTTGAAGTCCCAAAAAAGTTAACATCCCTGAACTCCCTGAAATCCTTGAAATCCGCAAAAAAAGTTTGTATCCACCTCAGCATGTAGTAGGTTTTCTGGGTTGGGCCATATTACCTGCAGTCTAAGCCGCTGGTTTTTGACTGCATATAATTTTACATAGTGTGCTATATTACCTGCAGTCTAGGCCGCTGGTTTTTGACTGCATATAATTTTACATAGTGTGCTATATTACCTGCAGTTGACTGCAAATAATTACTGCCAGGTAGGCAGGATCAGGGTTGGCCGGGCATTTTTGGTTTTTTGGTTTTTTTGGTTTTTTACGGTTTTTTATGGTTTGAAAATCGGCCTGGTTTTTGGTTTTTTGGTTTTTTGGTTTTTTTAAGTCGATGTTAAAAAATGTCGCAAGATTCATATTTCATCATTTGTAAACATGTGCAAATAGTACTCTTTACTCTAGCATAGAGTAGACTAATTATTTAGGGAATAAACGGCATGAAATAGTTTATTTTCATTTTGGTTGAACTTTTTTTGTAAGAGAGACGTAATTATAATCGTATAATGTAATGATGATCCAGGCACGCAGCTGACCCTCCAATTTTGGGGGGACCAACTTATTTTGGGGGGACCAAATGCCAAAAAGGCCAAAAACGGCCAAAAATAGCATTTAAAAATTGAAATTTTTCTAGTATCAAGTGCTTCATCGGAGAGAAATTTTTCGACGTTCGGATTTGTTCACTCAAAGCTGCGTAATCAGCTGGCACCCGACACTGTCAAAAAGCTGGTATTTGTGAAAAGCAATATCAACCAACTCGAAGGAACGACCCTAGATATTTCTAGCGATGAAAATGAACAAGAAGAAAATGATTCTTAATGTTGCCGTTTATTCTACTGAATAAATTTGAAATTGTTCACTTTTGTTATTTTTCCTGAATAATTGGTTAGGCAACTCATGCCTGTTCTTTAATTTAGTGGTTTTTAATCATAATCAAGCATTTAAACACTTATACTCACGACTAAGATATAAAAACCAAAATTTAACCATTAAAAAACCATAAAAAACAATAAAAAAACCATTAAAAAACCTTAAAACCATAAAAAACCATAAAAAACCAAAAAACCAAAATATCGTAACTTTGGTTTTTTCCAACCCTGGGCAGGATAGGTAAGGTATAGCAAAGGCGTTAATTAACCTACCGTTGGACAAGCTAATGGCAGATGAATGTAGGAAATCAAAGCAACATCGAATTACGGATGTAACACTGAGTATGTCCGGTAGTTCAAGTAATGATATCAAGCTTTTCTTTTCAGCCTCGCTAAATAATTCGTTGGAATCGACATCGACAAGAGGATTTTCAAATAGGCAACGGACAATTTTAGACATCAATTTGTACAAGGAAGAAGGATTCAGTGAATTAAGTTTTTCAACAGAAATCGTCATCCTACTTGTAGAAATAGCAGCACTCTATTACGTTTACACTGAGGCTTGCAAGTTTCGAACAGTGAGGTAGCAGTGAGTAAAGCACAAATTGATTGTGCTCTCATTATACAGTAATTAATGACCAGTCTCTATTCAACTAACGCTACGTACATACTTATCTATGTAGAACATTTCGTTCTAAATTTATAGCAATTGAATCATAGGTAGCGCGTTAGCGCGTGCCTATAATATACTTTGGTACCTCTAAAAAGTCACTACCCCTACAAGTATGACGAGACGGGACACATCCGGGGTGCGGTTTTTCAAAAGATAGATATAATAAAATGATTATGCGCTCTTTTTTGTTTATACTCAGTACTGCGGCATGTAATGAGTGCGTAAAGTTTTGGCGTAGCGATATAACATATACAAACTTGTGACGATTTCTTCGCCTTACTTGTACACTACTCAGCATATATGCTCTCGTACAATTTGATTTAGCATTGTAGAAGTTGTAATTCTCTAAATGGTGAATTTCTGTTTTCTTTTTAAATTTCGCAATATTTTCCTAAGTGGGATGAGAGTTTAAAGAGTGTAAAAAGCTGGTGGTAGAAAAAATGTATTTTTGTTCGCGTTTTTGTCGTTTTTTATGTCTGGCATGTGCCCAACTTCTCCGGTCAGATTCCGAAAATAACCATCCTAATAGAAAAGTACTGCGCTTCGCAGCTACACGTTGATCAGGACCGCGTTCGAATAAAGTCAATACTGAGTTACAGTTTGTCTCACACAACTTCAATCATAAATTTTAAATCCATCTCCGACAATAAACTGACAGATTGCAATTTTAGCATTGATCTATTGTATAATTATCGTAGCCCTCGGCTTACTGTCGATAAAAATTTTGAAATTCGTGCACGAAGTTAAGTGAAACAGACTATAGGTCTACCAGTTTAAGATTTACACTTTGGTGGTGGAAAAAACAAACGTTTCTTACTTCTTTTGTTTACTAACTTGTGATTATAAATCAGGAAGTGCGTAGTACTTATAGTCTGTTTCACACAAGTTTAGGCATAAAGTTCAAAAAGTATATCCGACAATAGGCCGACAGATTGTGATAGTAGCATTGATTTGATATATAATTATCGTAATCCGTCGGCTCACTTTCTGAAAAATTCTTAAACTTTATGCCCAAACTTATGTGACAGAGACTAAACTCTAAAAATAAAAATAGGCACCTATAATCTATTCCACTAAACCTTGTACGTGGAGCACAATTTAAGAATCAATGCAAATCCATTACAAAGAGGAAAGTCAAAATCACGGTATTGTGCATAACAACTGATAAGCATGTGAAGTTTTGCTGCACAAAATTGTATTACAGTAGGCTGCATAAAAACCATTTCTGTAGCTACATGCTTGAGAGTTGAAAATTGATTTTCATGCACAAGATTTCGTGAAATAGACTATAGTTACGTCTCAAATATTACACATTGTACTAAGCTCGTTTTTTTAACCAAATAATTAGATTTAGAGGTGTAAACTTCAAACAGTTGGGGTAAAAAACATGTTTCTTGTCCGTTTTTTGTCTGTAAGCTTTTGCGGTTATGAACCGGCTTTTGCAGAATATTCGTTAAATAAATCATGCACCAGCAGTTACAAATCAACCTTGGTCGCGTTTCTCTGCACTCAATACTAACTTCTTTCTGGCGGTTTGAAGTAATAACTTTGGGGAGAAAAACTTTTTGCAATTATTTTGTCTGACAACTTCTCCGGTTATCAATTTTAATATCTCAATTAATATAAAAATGAAGAACGTCTTGGTTGCACATCGCGATTAGATATGTTTCCTTACACTCAATATTGAGCTAGTCACAAGGATTTAAAGTTCTAATTCTCGTGAATAAACACGTTTCTGTATCGCTTTTGTCCGTTATCTTCTTCCATTATAGAGTCGGGACATGATCTCAATTCTTAGAATGCTTTGTGCCTGAAGGTCACATGTCCTATTTGGTGGATTATTTTGTGCTCAATACAGATGTTAAGTAGTTTACACCAAAGATGTATTTTGTCCTCGAGTGTTGCAGACGGTCAATTTATTCAAAATGTTATTCGTAACCGCCGCAACCCCTCTAACCGTGCGCCGTGACCGCAAAACCCCTTTGCGGCGCGGTTCGCGTTTATACATAGATGTATTGTCTGTTTCACATAACTTCGTGCATAAATTCTAAGAATTTTCATTCACAGTAAGCTGAGGGTTACGATAACTATATATCAGATCAATGCTATAATCGCAATCTGTCAGCTTATTGTCAGGGATAGTTTTAAAATTTACGACCGAAGTTGAGTGAAACAGACTATAGGCTTTAGACAAGTACAGTCTTCAAACGGCTAAGAACATGAAAAGGTCTCAGACCTTCAATAATTTGGTAATTAGAGATTTTTGGTGAGAAACGGTCTTGCTAAGCTGATCCAGAATGTGTTCGCGACCTACTTAAGAGAAACTTTTTCTTCTGTTCAAATCGCCCCCGAGAGGTCCGCCATTGAATTTCTTGCTACGAAATCTGGGTTCACCCTTCGAAAAATTGCGTACGAAAATTCTAAAGCAATCTTGTTTTACGTTTCAGCCACCCATATTTTGCTTCAAGCTTTTTTGTAATGATGAAATCAGGTCTTGAATCGTGAACCATGCAATTTAATGCGGTCAAAATACGCTAATTTTTGTTATCATTGTTCACACGATACATAATTATTTACCACTCCAGACAACTTTAGCAGTAAGCTCCAAATTGAATACGCTTTCTGACCACACATGGGTGTGTCGGGTCTGGGGTATACAGCCCTCGCCGAAGTTTAAAAAACCCTGCTGATTACTGTAGACCGACTGAATTCTATTTTTAGTAACATTTTTGGCGATTTTTAGCAATTCCTGGCTATTCCTTCCAAAATTTTTTCCTGCCCGTGTATGTTTCTGACAGTACTTACGTTATCTATAAGTCTGCACAATAAATGGCTGCAAGAGGGTGCAAAGGGTTGCTTCGCTTGAGAATCAAAGAATCATATTCACTTTTTGTATTAGGATGATTGGTGTTAAGCCTTAATTTAATTTCTTACTCACTACATTTAGGTGATCATCATGCATGATCTTGGGGGCCTGGGATATTTTAACCCCCAAAAAGAGAAATTCTTTCATTTCCTTAAAATTCGTAATTTTTCAAGTTTCAAAAAATCGCAGAAAAGGTTCTGCTTTGAGCGATTTTATTATATTTCTGTTTACTCAAAAGTGTCAAATTGCCATTTACTTATTTTTTGGCTATAATTTGATCAATTCATTAAATTTTAGGAATTTTTTCATGTTTTCATGCTTAATAAATATAGATCATCGTCTAGAACGTCGAAAAACGACGTTTTTGACGCATACCTACCATTTCTTAGCCCGAAAAAGCACTAAAAAGTTCATCCCCCATAATTCTCATGTTTGTGCATGTCTGGTGATCATTGGCATATTTGCGCTTTTTCTAAATCATTTCGCTTCTTTAGACTTCTGGCTAAGCAGAGGAAAACGAGTTCGTATCACCAACTCATTAAAGATCTTAAGCACCCTATCATTGCACGTTATTTAAAATATAAGCAAGCACTTCGTGCAATTGATTGGAAGCGCGATGAATTAAAGCTTTAGAGCGAAAATTCTTTAAGGAAATCGTAGGATTCATATCAAAATTTGAGGAACAGTTTGCAGTCCACCGAAAAACATTTTCTTTCTGTTTACCATCTTCTCTCCGGGCACCAAATTCAGATAATCGTTCAGCTGCTTTTTCTAAACCGCATACCTCTCTTTTTGCCATGTGGCGGAATGCAGTTGCCTTTTGCGCCCGTTTATAACTATGTTTAGGTTACCTCTTCTATACATTATTGTAATGTACACTTTCCTTATCAATTTCAGGCCACTGCAGCAAGCAAGCAAGCTTTAACGCAGGGAGGGAAAGCTAGCATAAGCTTCCGGAAGAAAAAGCGCAGATGTTCCAAGCGTTCGGCGTAATTTTTTATAGTTCTCTAGAACCTAGCAGAATCTCACCTATAACGCTTCACCGAATACGCGTCTATGCAAGTATGTATGTAAAGCCAAACTTTGTTGCTTAAGTTTGACAAACTTGGCTTGCGTAATACTTACAACACAACATACCTTTCTGAATATCAGCGCGGTTCTTATAAACTATGTCTACACGAGATACTCTTTTCGCTGTAGCTTCCTAAACGAGCCGGAAAGCAGCAAATACACGTAGGTACATATTTTGATATTGCATAATGCTCTGACGCATTTTAGAAGTGGGAAAAGTCTGAAAGCATATCATTTTTGACTTTGTTCGGTTTTAGTTTCGAATATGTATAATTGCTGCTTATGAACATAATATTCTTAATATAGAGTAATTTACAAGCCGCAGAACAATGTACAGACCTTGGTATTACAGGAAAGCCCCTCCAATATTTTGTAATTGTTGCTTGCCCTTTTATCTGGCCGTGCGACCGGCTAAGTAAGATTTTATAACATTAGCAATTTTGTTTATGCATTGCATATCATGCTTGTATAGTATGTATCACGAGGTAATTTACATATCGATACTTTGCTTACTCTACAGCTATGGCTTCTTTGGAATGGTAAAAAAGTTCAAAGCCTGCCATGAATTGGTAAAATAACAATTTTATTTTTTTCTATTTTCTGCAATCGCAGTTAGCTGCTGTTTAAACAGTACATAGTACCACCTCGATTTTTCCAGCAAAGGGTAGGTAGTCCCTGAATATTTAGCCAAACAAATCTCGATGTACTTACAGCTATTTGAAGTTTATCAAACATTTTTAATTTTGTTGATCATAGAAAATATAAAAATCAAATGTTTTCATGAAAAATTCCTATTTTGCTGAGTGTTGTGCATCAAAATCACAGATCAGTAGACATTAAGAGCCGATCGGGGGAGGGGGCAGTTGGTGAGCATTTCTGAGCCAAAATTACCTCAAAAAGCTAAATATAAATTTTAAAACAGCGTTAAAACGACGTTACGTTTCTGGCCGATTTCAGGCACTTTTGAGGGCAATTTTCCATTTTAATTGGCCATCATTTTGCCTCATTTTCCTCAAAAAATTTTTCGTTTCCTTATTATGAGGGTCCATATCCCTCCTAACCCACACGTGCATGTCTGGTCAAGGCTCGAAGAAGATCGATGGGAATATGCGAAGAGCGATGCATTTAAAACACACTAGGCGTCGCGCTGAAAATATATTGTATATTTCTTAAATACACGATATTTGAAGTCGTCTAGCGAAAAAAGACTTTCAACAATTTAGTAATATATCTATACTGTCAGTGTATAACACGGAAAAGTAAACTTACTACAAATTGCTGGAAAATAATGAGAACTTTAATTAAAAGGATATCACTTTTTCTTGCATGCTTGAGAGCGAAGAGCTGTTTGAGTCTAGTCACGTAAAAGAGACAAGAATTCTAACTATTATAGCATGAAAATGTGAATAAAAAATTAAAGTAAAATTCAGACACAACTAGTAAAAATAAAGATAGAAATAAAAATAAAAAAGTGCAATTTTTATACGTCTCTATGCATTACACTTTTATTAAACATTATCTATTTAAAAAACAACCAAAGCGATTTTAGAACTCTGTGTGCAAATAATCTTTAAAGTATAAAAAAGTTTCAACTACAATTCTTCCTTATGTCAGTGAATGCTTATCACTAAAATTGTACTAGAGTGACCACTTAAAAACGAAATGTACCATGAAAAAGCTGCGTGGCTCTCCGCTTTTGCACACCGGATTAGCACTGAAAATAGCAGAGCTTAATAATAAATTGCACATTAAAATCACAAGCTATTAATTTCATATGATAAATTTGAAAACTTCGGATAAGACGATCCTTGCAGTTTACAAACTGGGATCATTTCTGGCCTATTCTTGACACTGTATCGAATTTCCATCAGCATTGACGAAAAAAACCTAAGTTTTATAGAAAAACCTGTTCTGTAAATTTAGTATGAACTGCTCATATTAATTCCACATATTTTTGTAAAGAAATGAGATTTTATCGTAGAATGTAAGTTTTTCTTCTAAGGACCAAATTATTTCTAATAGAGCACATTGTTTTCTGCAGGAATATATTGTTGATCTTGTCTCTAATAATATGGCTGGCCGGAGCATTGATGATATTATCTGTATTGTTCACCTGTATTGTGGTCGTGTGCAGAGGAGTGTAAGTCCATATTCCATTTTTATAATAATTATTTACGAAAATTATTTTAAGAATTATTACTATGACTAAATTATTTTCATTTTTTACAATTGGCATCATTGACTATTTTTTCGTTCAAATACTGCTCTTATTGAATAAATTTATTTATTTATTCATTAGTTTATTAATTTACTCTTTGCTTGTCTCATCAGTAGAAAATAATCGAAATCGCTAATTCGTTCTATCATAGAGAACTAAACTTTCTACAGTGATTTTCTCAATGGAATGTTTTTTATATTTCGCTGATTTTTTTATACATTCTGTGTTTTATTTTATTGATTTTTGTAGATATATGTTTCCGGTTTCTTACATATTGCTAATTCTGAATTTTTAATTTTTTAGACACTTTTCACTTTTTCTTTAGCTCTGCCGCCTTAGTACCTTTAGGATGCCTATTGACATGGATAGGTTATGCGCTGTTTCATTGCGCCTGGGGGGCCCAACTCCTGGACGACACGGACGGAACTGTGCCGATACGCCACGAAGTGCACAAAGATATTGAGTCGCCAACGACGCCGCTAGGACTGGTCACTCATGACGAAGTGGAGATCCCGGTGCAGGATCCCAGAAATACCGGCTACTGGAGGTTTGTTGCCGATGACGCCTGGCAAAATAAATGCAGCAGAGACACCCTACAATGATGAATCGGACAATGTAAAAAATGTAGTGGGCGCCTGACGTGATTAATAATAACAGTCAAATTGTACTATAATACTACTTATTTGGTCTTATTTCGTCAGGTTTTATGTAGGAGCGTATCTGTGGGGATAGAGGGGGATTAGTCCCCCTAAAAATTTTGGAAATATGTGTTTTTTTTACAGCGCCCCCCAAAATTGTAAATTCTTTAACAGTATTTAAAAGACCGCTAGAATAGATTTTAGCACGCTTTTGAGCTGTTAAGGACAAAATGCAACGTGTTTGTTCAATATAATTAAAAACAAGTCGAATTCTTAAAAATTTTTTGCTTCCTCTCAATGTGTTAATCTCTCTGACAAAAGCTCAAAAACATTATTAATCCCTATCTATAACTTATTGATTTATCCAACTTCAAAATTTTTGTCCCTCCCTAAATCAGAAGACCAGCTACGCTACTGTTTTTATTGAAAATTTTGTACGTCCGCTGCCGTTCTCCAATAGATTTTGCTTTTGGTTTATTGAAAAAATTAATATAGGTGTTTCTAAACAATTTTTTCCTAACACGATTCAACGCTGTAGAACTTGTTCTCTTAGTTATCTAACCTTTCCTGCCCTTCGCATTGGTCTCTTTTTTTCAGAAAAAGAATTTTTTTTTAATCCATTAGCGCTAAATGAATTTAAAGTTGACTATTTAGACGAGACGAAAATAATAATGAAATGGAATGAAACAAAGAAGAACCGATCATTTAACTGCAAGAAATGAGGAGATTCACTAAGATTATGGCAAAAAATTTTTATTTCCTTCTATGGTTTGCTCTCAATGTGTTTTCTGTGCACAGGTGCACAGGTACAAGCACAGGTGGGCAGCACCGAAATTCTGGGGGGGGTGAAAAAATTTCTGGGGGGATGAAAAAATTTTTAAAGGTCAAAAAATGGTCTTAAAAGTGGTCGTATGGCACAAAAACACCATTTTTCGACGTTTCTCATCAAGCTCTATCCAATGGCATCAAAAAATTGCTAAAAAGGCAAAAAAAATTTTCAGGGGGGTATTTTGATTTCTGGGGGGGTATTTCAACTTCTGGGGGGTGCATACCCCCAAACCCCCCACGCCCATGTGTGGGTACAAGTACTGCAACCTTATCACCCAAACATGTTTTCGGCAGATTGAAGTCTCACTTTGTTATTCGGCACTACTATTCGTCCTTTTAAATAAGCACGATTTCATTGCAGTTTTACTGTATATTCTTTTGGTTTCTAATTCACGTGCAAGCTTGAGTTAAGTAAAATGTTTCCTAACATTGAAGTTATGAAAATTTTCAAAAAGCAAAAAATGAAAATTCAGATTTCTTAAAAACAGTTTTTATGCACGGAATTAGAATGATTTGCGCGTAGAAAGCTTATCTTCAAGCACCGGAGTATAACATGGGAGTCTGGCCTTGTCCCTAAAAAGTTTTGGACCTTTGCCTACAAATTTTGTTAAAAGCTATTTCCTCTTCAGATTTCACCTCAATGTACTTACCTTTTTATATTTCCGATAGAGAACTTATTCTCGTTTTTAAAATTAGCACATAGCTAAAATTTTAAGCACTTTAAGAATTACAGGAAACTTTTTCTATATTTTATTTCATGTAAAATTAAAATATGTACGACTTACCTACTTAATTGCATTATAAACTGAACTCGTATTTTAGATAGAAGATAAGCAATGAAACTGTAGTTTGGCTTATCTTACAGATCATAAAATTTGGTAGGGCCTATGTTTCAATTGAAACTGTAGGTAATTACTTTCCACATAGTTAAAATTTTAGGCAACTATTGTGTTGTTTCATGAAAAGCTACAGTGCATACATATGCATGTACGTGCACAAATATCTTAAGAATATTACATTTTTTGCTTTCTAGTTTGTTGTTGCACACTTTTCGCAGGCAGGAACGAATCTTAAATTATCTAAACAAAAAACCGGTTGCGTTTCACACAAGTTTGAGCATAAGTTTTAAAAATGATCTCCGACAATAAGCTGACAAATTGCTATTATCATCTCATGTATAATTATAATAATCTGTCGGCTCATTGTCGATTAAAATTCTCAAAATTCATGCCCTAAGTTATCAGAAACAGACTATAGGGGATGGGAAAATGCGAGATTTAGTTCCCTCTTTTCACCAAAGGCATGACATTTAAGAATTTTGGCCGACAGCCAACGGTGATTATTGATCAAGTATGGCAATCTGTGAGTTACCTGTCACTAAAATTTCCTGAAAGAAATGCATAAAAATTATTCAAAACAGACTCAGCATCAAGCCCATCACTCGATAGACATTTTCCTACTTGCGAGTCAAACCGCAAATTCCATCATGTCAGCATACGGTGATCATCAGGGAGACAGATTTTCGTAAGACAATAGTACCGGGAAGGTACCTAATCGATCAAAAGCCTTTGCAGACTACAGGCTTACGATATTTCGATGTGAAAGTCATAAGACATAAAATAGAATCGTTCAGAAGGTGCACCGAAATTCAGAGGAGCCTAGACGCCAGATGTCGGAGAACAGTCCATAGAACGCTGTTCTTACGATCGCGTTCCTCCTAAATCGCCTGTTGACCAAAAGGGAGATAATGGGTCGATTTTATTTCGTCACTGTAGTGAAATAAATCCAGCTGCGTACATATGGTTATACTTTTGATTTTCTAAATACTTGTATAACCTATACGAACATATGTACATACAATGGTGAATTAATTGATGACATGCTTCAGAGACAGATGGAATTCGAAAATTTTCTGCGAATTCGCGAAGAACATTCACATATTTTGTGGGACTTTAGCCATACTAATAGAAGTGAGATAGAATATTCAAGCAAGCGAATTCTAATAAGAGTCTTTGACTATTTGTTTTTACTTGGGAATTTGAGAATTCGTAAATCTCGTCCAAATAATCACGTATTTAACCTCCTGCCCACACATGGGTGTGGAGGTTTGGGGTTTACACCCCAAAATCCGGTAGATCCCCCAAAACTCGAGACCCCATTGAATTTTTGGCATATTTTATGAAATTTTTGCGCGCCGGTGACCCATAGACTTCGGCTGCTGCTCAATGCTACTTCTCGTGCCATATAATCGGCTACTTAATTTAAAAAAAAATTGTTTCTAACTGATGTCATTTAAAATTTAAATTGTACATATGTAATTTAAAAAATTTACTGTAAATAAGATTAGACTAAAAATCTAAAATTTTCGCTTAATTTTGTACCAAAAAGAGGTATTTTTCTTTTTTGTAGGTACACTAAATTTTTGACGGAAATATATTCGGACAAAATTTTTTTATTATGATTCCTTCCTCAAGACGGACAAGCGAAGCGCTGTAGACCAAAAATTTGCATCATAATTGCATTACGACGAAGATTGACTGACGTGTTATAATATGTAGTCAGTGCCGCTTTATTTTTATTTACGCACTCATTTATATCGCATCAATAAATCGTCCACCTAATTACCGAATCATTACCAATTTTTCGGTATGAATGCTTCTTTACAATAGACAAGTGCCCCTATTCAATGACTTACACGCAATTTCGGTCATGGTCATTGATCACCATCGACTCTCCCTTTTCATACTGTAATGTCTCCTGTACTGAGAAACACATACAGCGCATACGAAAACAGGCATAAAAAGCAGGAAGGAGTTTCACTTCTTTTTGGGCGGTCATTTTCTTTTGTACTTTTTCTGTGCAGGGATAAAAGTGAAAAGGAAGAGAATATTCAGTCCATAGTGCACCGTGACACATTATAAGCAACTTTTGACCTCGGTTTGTGGTGCGACTTGAGCTTATTTTTCACTATTATCGTTACGAAAGAGCGTAGGCTTAGATAAGTACCACACATGCAATAAAACAAGATTAGAAAAACAGATAAAATCTTGCGTAAATTTGACTACTTTCTATGTACATTATATAGAAGTGGACGTAAAAAATTGATATGTATAATCAAGCATCTTCAAAAATAAATCAGACAAAAATACAAAATTAAAAAAATGAAAGAATAGTTTCCCGATCCTAAGTGGTGAAATGATCTTGGCAAGTGATTTTTTATTTGAAAGCTTTAGTTTGCGCTTGCACGATTCATCAAATTCTTATCCATCAAAAAAATAACTGTTTTCTTTAATATCTTTCGCATTTCCTCTAATCAAAGATCTAACTTTATAAAACAGAGCGCACTTTTGAGTCAACATATCAGAGTTGTAAGCATACACGGGCGTGGGGGGGTTTGAGGGGTATGTACCCCCCAGAAATTGAAATACCCCCCAGTAATCAAAATACCCCCCCCCCCAAGAATTCAAATTTTGAAATTTTTTCGCTTTTCTAGCGATTTTTTGATGCCATTGGATAGTGCTCGATGAGAAACGTACGTCAAAAAATGGTGTTGTTTTCGCCATACGACCACTTTAAAGACCATTTTTTGACCTTTGAAAATTTTTTCACCCCCCCCAGAATTTCGGTGCTGCCCACCTATGGTTGTAAGTATAGGTGGGCAGCAACAAAATTTGTGGGGGGATGTGCCAGATTTTTTAAACGTCAAAAAATGGTCTTAAAAATGGTGGTATGGCGAAAAAACACCATTTTTCAACGTGGGGGTATTTTGGTTCCTGGGGGTATTTGGCCTTCTGGGGGGTGCATACCCGTAACCTCTCCCACGCCCACGTATGGTTGTAACCATACATGAGCAGCAAGAAAATTCTGGGGAGGGGTTTGGTTGGGTGGAACTGCCAAAAATGGCCAAAAATATTACTAAAAATAGAATTCTGCGGGTGGGGGAAGGTTTCAACTTCTGCGGGAGTATAAACCCCTGCACGCCCATGTATGGTTGTAACCTTACATTGGCAGCACCCTAATTCTGGGAGGTCATGATGGGTCAAATCAGCAAAAATGTTACTAAACATAGAATTCTGAGGTCTACAATAATATGCGGGGGTTCACTTTTGGGGGTACAAACCCCCTAACCCCACGTCCATGTGTGGTTGTAACTATAGGTGGGCAGCACCGAAATTCTGGGGTGCAAGATTTTCCAAAGGTAAAAAAATGGTCTTAAAAATGATAATATGGCGAACAAACACTATTTTTAAATGTTTCTCATCGAGCACTATCCATTGGCATCAAAAAATTGCAAAAAAAATATAAAAAATTTCAAAAATTGAATTCTGGGGGTATTCTGGTTTTTGGGGGAAGCATACCCCCACGCCCACGTGTGGTCGTAACAAGCAATATTGTTTTGATAAGCGAACAACCCTACTGTACTTATCACACGTACTATACTAGATTTGCACGCACGCCTTCAAAGCTTTTTCTGTTAACCTGATTTGAATGTATAGTCCAACCGGAAATATAGACAAAATCAAATTCACCTGCCACGGTTTTGCTGTTTTATTCGTCATTACAGACTGCCCTACCATCTAAGTACCTGTAGTGAATAAGCACGCTTGCATTACGATTGATAGGGTGGTCACCTCTAAATGGCAAATTGAGGAAATTAATAATTATCTTCGCAGTTTCTGGGACCAAAGTGGGTTGATCGGCCAAATGCAACACCTTCTTTCTACAATTAATAATCTCAATGTTGCCTTTAGACGAAAATTTTTTTGTCATTTCGCAAGTTTGTCAAAAAGCTTGCTTCTTGAATACCAATGCTCTGTCTCCTGCAGCATTATGGAACCGCTCGCGATTGGCAGGAACATACAATCCATACAAATTTCGAGACGCACTTCACTATATTGAATTAATAGGCTTTCGTATAATTTTGATTTAGTGCTTCCGGAAATGCACTCAATAGAAATATTACTTTTGAGGTAGGTACGGAAAATGAGTCGCATTAGGATAGAAAGTGACCAGCAGATGCATGTTGCGTAACAGCTGTCTGGCTTTCTCCATCGGATCGCATCGTTCGTATAGCTCTGGATTTACAGATTTACTTTAGTCAAGTGCCTCCTATATTTCCATCAGCCAGGTCAGATGTCGACCCTAAAGGAAATCTGTCATAAATGTTTCTCACGGCCTCTTTTGGTAGTAGGCTTACTGTGCTATCCGATCAAGGCGATTTTATCGGCCACTGCTATGCCTAGATACCAAACAACTATCAATTTGCATACAACTGTGTGCTGTGAGCTCTCAGAATAGGCTCACGTCAACCATTGTCGCTGTCTTCGTGATGTAGTGATTTCTATAGGGGCTTCTTTTGCTGGCGGCCTCTAGATCTAGATACATCTCTAGATCTTTTGACCTCCAGCACGACTAAAACAAAATTTTCTGACAAAAATAAGGTAATCCGGGACAAAAATGGACGTAAATAAATATTTTTCTACATCATGAAATAAATCAGAAAACGTAAATAAGGTTTTTTCCCTTTACGCTCATTTTCGAGTCTTTATAGCTCTATAGCTGTGATGAACATCCAAGATTATAGCAACCCTGATTTGTGCGCTAAACAATCATACGTGTACATGGGGTTTGGGATTTAGATCCCCGAGAATCCGGGAGACCTGCCCCAAAGATCGATAGTCCCCATCGAATCTTCGGAATACTTTTTAGACTTTTGCCTCATCCAGACCAGTCATGCACGTGAGGAGAAGTGGTTTGGGGGTCTAGACCTAGCATAATGGAAATGTTTCTGGAGAAAATGAGGTAAAATGATAGCCTAAAATGGATGCAAATTTAACATCTTCAAAAGTGCTTGAAATGGACCAAAAACTCTTATAACGCTATTTTATCATATATACCAGTTTTTGAGGTTATTTCGGCCCAAAAGAGTTTAATGTAAGACCCCCTCAGATCGGCAGACCTCCCGGTCATGCCGTGCATCATGATCCGAACCCCCAGAATTTGGATGTTGCCCGCTATGTAAACAACTGATCATTTTTTGGCTGAAGAAGTCAAGTCAATATACCTTTTTTGAAAATTATGAAGTTTCATGCAAAGAAATTATATACCACAATTTACTAAAGATTTTTAGTAGCTATTATTTTGAAGCTGCTATAAAGTTTAATTCAATATCGACCGACGCTGTATTTGCGAAGAAGCAAAGTTGCATGAGCTTAGCAGCGGTACATAAATGATAAAACAACTTTAAATTTTTTCCTTTGCTTTCGATTGTTTCTATTGTTTAAAATACAAAAGTGCTCGTAATACGTTGGAGGCTAAAAAATTGTGACCAGGAGCTCGATTCATCCTATTACTTTGATTTAGAATTATTTTGGCACTTATTGCTATGAAAATCTAAAAATCTCCAATTTATTTTTTCTCCATTGAAACGAATGCTGAAGCTAATGGATTCGGGAGTGCAACAAATCGGACCCAAATAACAATAACTCAAATAAATTTGTTTTTGTTTAATTAGAAAAAATGGGTCTCTCGAAGCAATAGATTTTCCGTTTAAAAATTCGAAGTATTTTCTTTTAAAAAACAGGCTAATTTTAATACTTGGATAAAATAGCCAACAAAATAATTCGGAACTCGTATAAAGTACTATGGAAAGCCTATTGACTGTACAAAATTCGAAATATGTACATTACATACGCAAGTAAAAATCGGAACAATCGGGTTAAAATCCGTCGTAAAAAATATTTATGCATACAATTACTGACTGAAAATAACAGGCGACAGATATGCACATTAGAATTAACAACGCAGCGTCAATCTGCCTCCTCAAAAATAATAAAAACAATGTCATAATTACGTGGAATAGTATTATTGGAGAGTTAAAAAAGCGAACATAGCAATAAAAAACTACTTGTTATACCTATGTGCATATAAAGCTATAGAATTTGGTCGATTTGTTATGCCCGTAATACTCGCCGCGCTACGAATACTGGAATATCGGGCTTAATGCACACGCATTGCGAAACCATCAGCAGACTGTAATAATTCCATCACTCAACTTTAGAATAAATGCACTAAATTGGGTAGGTTGCATTGGATACGTGAAACATGAAGCTTTTTAACTGGCCCCGACAAAAAGAATAGGTGTTTAGATGATCATCATTTTCCACCCATTCTACTCAATTTTTCGAGTGGAAACTGAATAATTGCGATATTTCTAAAAAGTACAAAAATTGCATATAAACTATGAATTTAAATTGTCTTCAATGATTCTTTTCTTCCTTTTTCCTTTCTCGCCTACGATTTTGTGAGGGCAATACACCTTGATAACAATAAATAGCGGCTGCATAGAATTATTTGCAAAAACATCAATAACAAGAAATCGAATTTCGCCAAGTTTCTCACGATTATGTCAATTCGGGATATATAAAACATTTTAAAAGATTTCAATAAGTTAAGCCGCGAAGTAGAAAATATGACTGCTCGGAGCGCTTTGATTACATTCATAAATTGTCTAGTCATTTTAAAAAACGGAAAAATATGTTATTTACGAGTGTAGAGCTAACAAAAGAAATAACTTTGACCAGACACATCGAAATAAAAAGTGCATTGTACTTAAATTGAAATTTTCCAGTTATAAAATAGCAAAAGGAAAATAGGCAATATACGAAGAACGTGCTGAAAACATTGGAAAGTTTTAAAAATCTTCAAAAATCTTCTACCATGTTCAAACTTTTTACTTCTTTAACTGATAGGCGTGTTGTTTGGGGGAAGCCGCACAAGATGACAGAATGAAAAAATGGAAAATGATTGGCACTGAAGGTTTCGTAAATCTACCAAAGCCCGTACACACCGAATAGAAAGTGAGCTCGACGAACGCGATTCGAACCAATGCACGCATTAATGTTCCGCGCGTTAATGTTACAAATCTGCGAAATAAAACAGCAATGTCAAACACCGTTTGGATCATTATTATAAAGAGCACTAGACATAATTTTCGCATGCCCGTTGTGCCGGTGGATAGGATGTAAGGACGAGTAGGGAAGAAGCGGTGTGGCTCTTAAATTCTCTGTTCTCATTGGACTCATCTGCCCAATCGTCATTAGGGCGCCTCGATCATCGTTGGCCGGTAGAACCGGTAAATCTCTCGGACTTTGACGGTCGGACAACGACGTCGTCGCGTAACCTTTATCACTATTATTATCTACATTGTACGTCGTTTTATCGTCGCTTGGGTGACAAAAAACGCCGGTCGTGCCGATTTGCCGCTGGCCGTGATAGGCGTCGTCAATGACGTCGTAAGGAACGCCCTCGAGTCCGTTGTTGTGCTTGGCGGCGGGTTGCAATTTTTCCATCGAAACGATTTTGTACACCTTCGAATTAGCCGTCTGATCATCAGTATTAGCCGATGGGATGACGTTCAAGTTTTTGGCTTTTTGCTCGTAATACTGCGTCGACGCGGCGTAATCGCCGTCGGACTGATCGCCGACCGCCGCAAAGCTTTTCTTCGAATCGTAAGTCGCGATCACAGAAAATCGATTATTGTCCTTGCAATTTTCCAAATTTTTCATATCCGATCGAGTATTGTTATTGTAGATGACGTCACTTTTGACCGAACGGCTTTTGGACTGCTTAGCCGCCATTGCTGCGATGCGCGTATTTCGGACGTTGTCACGGCATGCCGCCGCCGCTTCTTCGTCGACACCGCCGCCGCATACAGCCGGCAAGACGTTCTTGTATCGGCGAAGTAGGCAGAGAATGATGACGATTAAGGCGATCATTATGATCACGAAGATGACAACTAACGGAACGCCGATCACCAGCGGCAAATTGGCGTCGATCGCTGCTGTGGCTCGAGAATCGTCTTGAGACGTCAGCATCGAACGACTGCTAAAAAAATCAGACTGGTACGGTCCTATTGAATCCACGTATTCGGAATTAGAATTTAGGGGAAAATTGACAATTTTTCCCGGACGCTTTTTCGATTCGACTTCGATGGTATTCGGCGGCGATTTGGCCGCGGGCATCGCGTCGAAGACGCCGTCGTGCCGCAAGAGGCAGTTGTCGTCCCTCTGACGGCAATCCTTGCCGAAATAGCACGGCAAGCAGTGGCACGCGTAGTCGTTGACCAAATCTTCGCAAGTGGCGCCGAAACGACAAGGATTGGAGTCGCATTCGTTGATGTCGACGGAACAATCCTTGCCTCGAAAGCCGGGTCGGCACTCGCACTTGTAGTCGTTGACCAAATCGAAACAAGTGCCTCCGTTGGCGCAGGGTCGCTTAATGCAATCGTCGACGTTGAATTGGCAAAGGGTGCCGAAAAATCCCGCTTTGCACACGCATTTAAAATTATCCACTTCATCGACGCACGTGCCCCCGTTGAGGCAGGATTGGGCGCTGCAGTCGTTTCGGTTGATTTCGCAGCGGTCGCCGACGTATCCGGTCGGGCAGAGACAATTGAAGCTGCCGAAATGACTCACGCAGCTGCCGCCTGTAAAATTACGACGCGTTTTTAGGTTTTATGGCATTTGTGATTCCAACATCAACGCGCAATAATAGAGAACAAAGATGAAAGAAAGAGCGCTGCTTTCAAAATTTAGCTTATTTGTTTTTGTCTGAAGACGGGTAGGATTTATTGCGAAAAACGACGTTATCAGCCATTTATAGGCATTAACATAAGGTATTACCTAATTAGCTTTAGTAGAACATGAAAGGAATAAATTAATGATTTATGCTGTCATTAAGATCTAAAAAACGCGCGGAGCGACATATGGTTATTGCGTTATAGATACAATAAGCATAATATGTTTGCTGGCTGTCAATACGTCGTATGGTCGCTTTAGTGCCCGAATTTTCATAAACGTATCGTCAGCATTGAATGAAAACATTTTCGTCTTTATTCTTTTAAATGAAGATTCTCATAAGAGGTTTTCTTGCAGAAATAACCAAGTAAATAGCAAGAAGTAAATCAGTGACTGATCCAGATTTTTCGCAAAAAGGCCAGGTAAAATCGAGACTTTTCCAAGCATACACTAAAAAAATGACCTCCAAATTTATCAGCAAATTAGCATTTTTCGGCTTTTCCTATAGGTATCTACTTTCAGCTAGAATCATTTCTAATTCATTGAATACGATTTAAGCAATAATCAGGCGCGGAGCGCCGGAAAACTATTTTAAATATAGCATAAAGTACTGCTCCATTTTTTATGCGCTCGATGCAAAATACAAGGATATTAATGAATAACGGGAAAAGAAACATCGATAAGTTGTGAATTTAACGATAGAAAATCTTAAGACAACTGAAAAGTCTTTCAATCTTAATGGTTTTGCCCCAAAAATCTTTCTGCTCAGAAATGAGGCTGTCGGTCAACAGGAAAACCTATAAATGGTTTTTCAAAATAAATGGTTTCTTCGAAATAATAAATGGATTTTTATTAATTTGATATTAATTAATATTAGATATTTATCATCCAAAAAATATAATTATCCCTTATTGCTGGTCACTAACATAAGAAATTATTTGAAATGATGACTAAAAATGATCGACGAATACACATTTTTTCACCAACGATGCTAGGTCGATAGAAGGGAGTCGCCCTCATACGTGTTCTTAGGGATTGGAGGTTTTGAGCTCCCCAGAACAGCTGCTAACCCCGCTAAATCGCTGCGATGCGACCCTCGAATTGTCGATTTTCCGAAAAAATCGCAGAAAGTGTGCTGCTTTTTGCTTCAACATTGTCAAATTTTTGACATACCCATTTTTGACTACATTCTTTTGAATTAAATTGAATTTTTTTCAAATTTTTAAATTATTTTCATGTTTTCATGTTCTAGAAAGAAAGAGCACCGTCAGAAACGTCAAAGACAGTTTTTTCACGCATGCGTATGGTTCTTAAGCTCAAAATCGCACTTGTTAAAAACTTTTTTTGCGGCTGAACCTCTAGAATTCCCATGCTTTCTTGTCGAACCTCGCCCTTAAATAGTTTAGAATTTTCAACAACAATCTTAATATTTGACTGACAAACACATGACAATGAATAAGAACTAATTTCGAACATTCACACTTATTTCAGATCAATTCGTCATGATCCATTTACCATTTTTCTGAATTAGCAATCATTGTAATATACATTTCCTACAATTAAAACGTCTTCGTTCTTCTTACTATTCGAAAATTCGACCGATTTTTTGACTGTAAAAATAATAAAAAGTTATATTTGTATTCCTGTGGACAACAAGGGCAATGGAAAAAGGTCTTTGTTAGGAAACAATATTCTATCTTACTAGCTAAAGAGTAAAATCAGGATAATTCTTCAAGTCTGAGCAAGTAGTAATTAGAAGTACGTGTTTTTATAGTCATATTTTTACGCATTTTTCAAGTCTTGATATCTAATTCATGTGAGTAGGTAGGTAAAATGCGGTTTAATGTAACTCTAAGACAGATTTAAGCTAAAAATGATTCTAATATTTTAAAAAGGAGCAAAACAATAAATTAGTAAACAAATATGTAAATTAAACAACATAGATTTATGTAATAAATATGTACATACAAATATCAATAAGCAGATAAATATATAAATAAGCAAGTAAATAAGTAAATGGACGAATTAATAAATAAATAAAATAATTAATTAATAAACAGACAAATAAATAATTTAATCGATAAGTACGCAAATCATTAATTGATTAAATTGTTGCTCAATTCATCAATTGATTTTTGAATAAAGTCTAAGACAAGCAAATTTGGATCCAGAAGTGTTTACACAATGAGCGAAAAAATATGGGACTAAAATTAAAACAATAAAAAGTTGCTAATTCTAAAACCTTTTAGGTCAGAAATATTCAGAATTTTAATATTTTTGCTGAAATAGCAGAATACTTCGTTCTAAAATAAAAAAAGCTTTACGGTATAGTAATCAATTTACTAGAATAATTGCAGTTCTCAGGGCTGAAGTATTATGTTTTCGATTTAGTAAATTTCCAAATAATGAATCTTAGCTTTACAAGAATTAAGCTATTTTTTATATGCCATAAAAGTCAGTCCCAACACTTGAAAAAAGTGTAAGATAAGAAACAAACAGTGGCGGACCTGGCTTTTGCTAAGAGGGGGACGCCTCAAATTAAAAAAACAATCAAAAATAAGTCCAAAAATTTGCTTTACGTGCGAAATAGAGTTTTTTCGGTATTTGACGTTGTCTACTTTTATTCAGAATCACTTTTGACGCAACATTTTTTCGAAAATTTTTTACAATTTTTGACTATTCTTTTCTGAAAAACAGACATAAATTTTGTTTGACTTCAGCGAAAACTCGGCGTGAAGCGCTGGAAAATGTATGAAATTTAGGTGAAAGGACGTTTAAAAGATCGATTTACTGTTCGATTTCCTGCATTTGTAGCATTTGACGCGTAACTTCGAAAATTTTTAAAAATTTATGCTTGACAATAGAAGAAATCTATGTTGAAATAGCTGTTTCTGCAGTTGAAATTGTTTTGAAAGCTAATCAATAAGCAAAAAGTAGCTTACAGGCTGCCAAGAAAGTAATTAAATGTCATTAATACGCATCTAGAAAAATTTTCAGAAAATTATGATCACTGACGGCCAAAAACCATTGAAAATTATATATCCAGTCTGTATCTCGCCACATATTTTTGGCCAATGGGGGCGATCCCCTGCCTCTTAAATCCGCGTCTGGAAATGAAAACAAAGATTAAGAGCTGTGAAAATAAGCATTAAAATAAATAATTTCGGTCAGTTCAAGCTACCGTTAATGCACGGCGACGACTGACACATGTCCACTTCGATATCACAATTGACTCCTTGCCACCCGGGGGCACATAAGCACTTATAGCCGCTGGCTTCGTCACTCATGCACGACGCCCCATTCTCACACGGCTTGTCGGCGCAAGTGCTTGCAAGCGTTTGACAATGCTTGCCGCTGTAGCCAGCCGGGCACAAACAAGTGTAGTTTGTGCCCGATTCGCGGCAAGTGGCCCCGTTGAAACATGGTTCGAGCGAACAGTTCGCGATCTTCACTCCGCAATTAACTCCCGTATAGCCCAATCTGCATGAGCACGTGTAATGACCGGCGCCAGTGTTTGTACAAGTAGCGCCGTTCAAACAAGGCTTGTGATGAGTGCAGTAGTTGAGATCTGCAACGCGGTTGAGTGAGAATAATTTGAATAATTAAAACGCTATAGATAAATTTATCGACATTTTTTCATAAAAGAAAGTTTTTTATGGTTTGAATGACAATAAACTGGGAAACGAACTAAATCGGAACGAAGTATGGGCATACGTGTTCTTTGGGGGCTGAGAGTTATGACCACACATGCTCGTTGCTGGGTTTTTGGGATCTAGAAACCCCAGAATGGAAAAATGGGAAATTTTCCCGGAAAAATGTGGCAAAATGAAGGCAAAAAACGGTTGAAAACTCAAAATTCTTCTTCAAACGTGCTCTAAATTGACTATGAAATGTGTACTGACGTAGTTTTAACCCTATATTAGCGCTTACACCAGTTTTTGAGGTCGTTTTGGCCCAAAAAGTTACGTTCTTAACCCCCAGATCGGCTGACCCCCAGATCGGCCATGCTGTATGATTTTGACCTCCGCAGAATGGCTGCTAAATCACCCCAGAATTGCCAATTTTCTAATAAAATTGTAAAATTGTGCTTTAATAGTGTCTTTAGCTATATTTTGGCACAAAAATATCAAATTTTCGGCACATATACTCATATTGCGCACACATCTTCTTAAATTTACTTAAGTTTTTTCCAAATTTTTCCCAAATATTTTTATGTGTTTTTTTGCTAGAAAGAACGAGCTCTGTCTAAAAGGTCGAAAAACGGTATTTCTGACGAGTACTATCCCTATGGTTTTTAAGCCCAATAAAGGATCTTTATAAAACTTTTTCGGGGCTGACAACCTCAGAATTCACATGCTGTACATATTTTTATAGGGGATGAATTGTTGTTGTATTGTTGTTATTCTAAGGCACACGTGTAACAGGGGATTTGGGGATTGCCACATGAGATCGGTTGTACCGCTATCAAATTCCTTGCCGTTACACATCTGGTCGGAGAGTTCTTAATAACAAAAAACTAAAAAATTATTAAGACATTCATAGCATCGGACTCACACCTGGGCGTGGGGGTTTGGGGGGTATGCACCCCCCCAGAAACCAAAATACCCCCCAGAAATCAAAATACCCCCCAGAATTCAATTTTTGAAAATTTTTTTCATTTTTTTCGCAATTTTTTGATGCCAATGGATAGTGCTTGATGAGAAACGTCGAAAAATGATGTTTTTATCGCCATACCACCATTTTTAAGGCCATTTTTCGACCTTCAAAAAAATCTTGCACCCCCCCAGAATTTTCTTGCTGCCCACGTATGATCGGACTCATTTACATGATGCAGAGTCAAAAAAACGGAGATAAATGAATTTTATCAGTATAGGGTTTCTGACCTTGATTGCAGAAGAGTCCTCCCCATCCTTCGTCGCAATTGCACTCGTACGGTTCTTTACACGTGCCATGCTGGCAACCCGGGTAGCGCATACATTTGTCGCAAAATTGTCCTACATAGCCAAGCCGGCAAACGCACTCATTCGGCCTTGAACAAGTTCCGTGCTCTGGATGGCAACCCGGCAGGCATTTCGCTTAAAGAAAAGTAAAAATTTTGAGGACCAGCAAAAAACGAGGGCACAGAAATAGCGTAAAGACTGATTTGCATATTGTAATCATTAAACACATAAATAGGCCTGAAATACCAAAATACTTTTCTGCCTATAAAATTGAATATTTCCACTCGAGTTGACAAAGGTGAATCTTATAGTTAGCCTGAAGACTAAGTAAAAGCTAATAAAAATAAGTTTAATCGTATCTAACTGACCCTCTCAACACGCGATAGATAATAACCGATCAGATAATTAAAAGGATATCCGCAACTCGATCACAAATTAATTCTTTCTATTTTTATTTATTTTTTAAAGTAATTTTTAAATTTATTCCCTTTATCTATGTATTTAATTTCGCAAAATATGCATAGAAATATTTAACAGATTATCTTTCCGCACCATGTTTACTTAACTACCACTCTATTTCTTGTGATACCTTTATGTATTATACAAATTCGTAATATTTATGCAAGTGTGTACATACCTAAATTATACTGATGGTGTAAAGAATGAATATTTGTGTATTTTATCCATTGAAAACCATGATTTCATGACCAACAGTAATGTACAAATATACAGTCCGTCCAAACCAGCTGGACGACAGATGCTTTCGCAGGACAATAGTTTAGCGGCTGTGGATTTTTCCGTCCGACCATTAAAACTTTAAACTGTGCACCGGCCGGCTGTTGCGCCTAATTTGAGTAGGCCCGTCTTGGCAGATTGTGTGCTGAATGCTTGGCTGCGTATACGGTAATTTGGGGTTACTGTATATTTATTCAAGCAACAATTAAGTGTATGGGGCGCTGTGCGGTTTCGCAAAAACAATTTCTCGTGCGCATATAACGCGGAGCAAAAAACAACCGCTTGTCCTCCTTTTTCATTGTCCTGCGCTAAAACGCAGGTTCCTTATTAGTTAAAATTTGAGCGAGGTTTTTATATTTAGGCACTTGGGTACGCGATACTGAAAAAAACGTTAGCTGAAAATTTATAAACAAAAAGGTGTGTTAGAGTCCCGGGATTGATTCGCTCAGCGGACGGGGAACAAACAAGCTTCATGCTCACTGGCGCGCTGAAGTGCCCACCCGAAAATGAACTGATACGTGTTTAATGGCAAATATTTGAACAGAAGTCGAGCAGGTATCGAAATATTGTCTAAAAGCGGGACGTGGTCTACACGGATAGTCGTGGATCATTTTATTTATGTAAACATCTATACCGCCGCAACTAGTATTTATAGGCTTCGATCATGCTCGAATTTATAGTCCGTTTCACATAAGTTTGGGCCTAAATTTCAAGAATTTTTTCGAAAGTAAGCCGACGGATTACGATAATTATATATCAAATCAACGCAATAATCGCAATCTGTCGGCTTATTGTCGGATATGCTTTTTAAAAATTATGCCCAAGCTTGTGTGAAACAGACTGTAGTGAGATATATATGCGGATGTAAAGCCATATCATTGAGATATCTCGACAGCAAAGTGTGAAGGTAATTATGCCAAAATCGAATCCTAAAGGAATTAATTGCGGAAAAAGCGTCACAGCACTTCTTGGCCCGTTTTCTAATTGTTGAGTCTTAAGCCAGCTTCAATGTTTTAAGATACGTAGTCACTTTGAAATCTGGCTTAAGCCGATTTCCATGAATGCAGGCTTAAGCCAAACGTACGACAATGTTGGTACGACATCAAAATTGAACATTTTGTACGTTTATCATGTACAGGTTTAAGTCTGGCTTAGGCCACACTTTATAGAAACCGTAACCTGATTTTCAAAAGTTGAACAAAAAATGCTACTAGTTCTGATGCTAAAACGAAGCAACATAACATGAACAATTTAGGCTCATTTTACGGGCACAGAGCGTTAATAAAAATCTTCAGAATCACTTCTTCGTTTATAAACAAACAAAGTAAAATCTTGATAAATTATAGTGTTAAGATTTGAGAATAACATTGTCAACACTTTTTCTTATCACGACATCGTTTCATTTAATTATAAAAAATAGAAACAAACTAACCAAAAAGCACGAGTTACAAAGTAGACAGCAAAATAATAAAACATGCATAATATAAGAGTGAGTATAAAGTGGTGAAGCGATCCTGAAAATCAAAAATGGGAGGTGTTTTTTTTCGGTTTGTTTATTGCTTGAACTGTTTTCAAGGCTGAAATTTTTTTTAAATTCTCAGGAATATTAACCACATTCTAATCTTGAATTGACTTTATCTGATGGAAAAATTTAGTATTTAAATTTACCAATGCTGCAAATGCTGCCAGTCCAGCCATCCATGCAAATTTTGCGACCGGACGTGCTGCAGTAAAAGTGACCAAAAGCGTCATCCCGAGGCTTGCAATAATCCGCACACTGACTACCATAGTAATGTTCGTCGCACATAACCCGAAACTGCAATTCCAGTTTGCTGTTAGCATTCGAATGCGTCTCGAAAGTCCACTTTTGGCCCACTGCGACGCTTTTCCTTTGGGCTATTCGCATTAGAAGCTGTCTGCGAGGCGATCGTTGAACTTGCGATGCTTGAAAATAAATTATTAATCGCTGTTAAAACTTTGATAAAAATAAGCAATTAATGATAAGAATTATTTTTATTATTACTATTATTAAAAAACTAGGATTAATTTTTTAATCATAATAAAAAATAAATTGAAAAAATAAAAATAAAAATAGATAAATTTTTACAGGCTCGCATATATTTGTGACATAGCTCTCAAAGGGATCAAATTGCAATTATAAATGGGCATAGTTTTAGCCATAAATCCAAAAACATTCCTGCTTGTGTGGGCTGAGTATTTCTGACAGTATTGCCGCTTATCTCGCGATTTCGCAGTTCCATTAAACGACGCATAAACGAAAAAGACCGAAAATGAGGTTTATAGCCTACAACACCCTAGATTCTTTTCTGCTATAAAAATTTCGAATCGAAGTATTTGGAGCTGTGCTCCTGTGTCTGTATAATCGAATGAAACGTTGCAATAATACGTGAATAATGGGTTTTAACTCACACACCAAATGAAAGTTCTACAAAAAATTCAGATTTGCAGATTCAAAACAATTTGTCATTTTGTATAGCACGGCAAAGTGCAACAGCAGAGATATGCCAATTCTTGAAATTTTTGACAAAAAAAGATGAACTAGTCCGTTGTTTTGCAGCGAAATTGATGACAATTAAGTATTTTAATCTGAATTTGTTACTACTTGAAACTACTTCATTTAACTCCACTTTGCATTTGTTAATTTATTTTGCTTTTCATACGTTATTATTCGAACTTAATGACCGACAGCGCAAATTATGAGAGGAAGCAAAATGACAAAAAATTTTAAGCAAAGATGCTTCTGTCAAAGAAAATTCAACATTCAACTTATGTCAAGTTTTTCAAAGTAGGATACTTGTGAAAAGTTTTGTAAAGTAGGATTCACCTATACTGTCAGATAATTTTCCTTCTTGCCCAAAATACTAGACGGAAAAAGTGATACAAAGTGAAGTAACAAGCTAATCATCTTAGTTTGGCAACGATTTCTCTTGCAACTTGCGCTGCGCTGGAAAAAAGTAAAATTGCCATGTATGCCTTGTTAATAAAGTCATTTATGTTGGGTATCAAAAGCTCCACGTAGGCATAGAGGAGGGGTTTGGGGGTTTAGACTCCCCTCCGAGAATACGATAAATCCAAGAATTGAATTTCGGCATGTTTTTTTTGTTATTTTAACAAGTTTTAACACAATTCGGGCTGCTGCCCACGTGTTACAATCCAGATAAGATATTAGTTATTTTCAGACGACAATGCGCGTCAAATTTGCTTACTTTTTTGACCTATGCTTTTCAAAAACTTAACTGTCTTTCAAGAAACATTGTTGGTCAATGTTTCGGTGCCGATTGGCATACAATTCAGTCATCACAGATTTATTTATTGCAACGTTCACCGCATCGATCGCGTCAAAGGTCGCAAAAATGACCGCACTGACATGTTGACTCTTTTGACATTTATACATACATGCAAGCGGCTTCCTTTGATTAAGCACATGCAAAAATCCTGCAACACAGTGGGTACCTCAAAAAGCTCATTCAGTAATTAATATTCTCAACTTGCTCGTAAAAACGACGATCTTGTTTTTTTCTGAACGGTACCGCAATTGTTCTTACTCAAACATGGAAATTTTGACAGATGTATTTTGGCGCAGATGGGAATAGAATTTATCTTTTGGAGATGTAAAAAGTTTTCTGATTATAAACATATTTTTTATCTTATGGCGAATTTGAATTTAAATAGCTAATTGTTGTTTCAATCCGCAAAGAATCAAAGATTAAAGACTTCAATGATTAATTGGGGAGATTCATTGCATAAAATTGAGATGATGATTCGTTTATAAATATAACAATAACATCTTGCTAAAATAAATACCTGTATTGTATGGATTAAGTTTTCAGTTGTGAATGCACAAAGTGTAATAAGAAACTGTCAACATTAAAAAAAGACGACTGCAAGCAGGCAAGCATGGGAGCGTTTTGAATTATAGACCAGACCATAGATGAACAGCATGGCCAATCGGGAGGGGGGGTCAGCCGGTCTGGAGGGGAGGGGGTCAAAAATTGATTTTTTAGGCTAATTTGACCTAAACTGACATAAGCGCTAAGATAGCCTCTTAAAACTACAATATTACCCAGTTTCTGGTGAATTTGAAGCAGCTTTGAAGATATTTTCAATAGTCATCCATTTATGGCCTTCATTTTGCCTCATTTTCCCGGGTAAATTTTGTTTTTTTCCATCCTGGGGTCTATAGACCCCTCGAACACTCCACTTGCATGTCTGGACCAGACTCCTATACCGAATTAGGACCAAAAATGAATACATTTTTGTAAAATTGCTTGAATTCATCCACGAAATCTGACAAGGTAGTCGTGTAATATTTCAGCATACATTTGAAATTTAAAGGCTTTCTATTCAATGAAAATCTCTGGCTCTTACCACCTCCCCGTCATGCATGCTGCGCACCAATGGTTGCAAATAGTGACTGACCATGGATAACGCGGGTGTTTTCGTTTAAGTTCTCACATAACTAGTGCATCGCTTTCGTTTAGTCTTCATGATGGGAAAATCGTAATAAGATATGTCGTATTCGCCCCAGGGGTTAACGAAGTTGCCGAAAAAACTTCCTGATCACATTTTGCGCGGTGAGAAACGGAAACTCGAAATGAAACAACGGCCTACGCGTCTTTTCCGTCCAATTTTACTTATTTTCTATGATTTTATTTTATGTGGTACTTTGTGCGAAAATCGACGAGCTTTAATGTCGTCCGATTACCCAGAGGCGCGCCGCTTAGTAGAAAAGATACGCAATAAGTGTGATAAATTTAATGAAATTTTTTTTAAATGTTCGTTAATCTACGGAAAAATAGATGGTCTAAAAATATATCCACGCACCTGAGCTCGTCTTTTATGCACAAAGCTTTCGCAATTTATTATTTATAATAAGGTAGTAGGCGACTTAACGCCGTATTACTGACGAAAAAATGATTATACGCACTGACTGCAAAACTTTGACGTATATAAATCGTTCATTTGCGCCTTACGTAAGGTTAAGATACAAAAAGCGCTCCCAGAACTACGCATTTTCCCAAATAAGCGGGGATTTTACGCATAATCCAAAAATGAGTATAATAGAATTATAATAAACAGCATCGATGCGATTGTACATGAAAGGTAAAAGATGTGTATAACGAGTAACAAAGCACCATGGTAAACTGGATTTTCTTTAGGAAAAATGATTTTAATGTTACTCTGCCTGACAGAAAAAGAAAGCATTTATGGTGTGATTGGCAGTCTCAGGCCGACTGAGTAGCGAAGCAAAGATATTTATCAAATAATTTCGTGAGAAAGACAAAAAGAAGTAACGAAATATTGAGAACAGACAAATAAAATTATGCAAATTACGAAATTAGGAAAAAACGTCCGTAGTACTTATAAGTAATAAGCTGAAATCATTAAATACATAATTAGATTAGCGATTACCCGAGAAAGACTATCATAGAAAATTCGGGCACTATTACAGCTTTTCAGAATTGAGAGAGCAATTTTAAGCAAAATATTTAGTTGTGCAGAAAACCCGTGCTCACAAAAAGGTCCCGATAATAATGAATTCAAAGGATAAAAGAATGTTCCAGTTAACGATAGTTTCGTTCTCAACATTATCTGATCTAATTTCTTACCTTTTTGCGCGTTTTTATTCACGTTTTCTTCAACGTATCCGTGGGGAGCGTGCCAAACTTCAATTATGACCGTTAAGTCGTCCTACAAAAAGTGAACAAACGAATGAAAGCGGCTGTCGACCAATTGAAAACATGTGTCATATTTCGCCAACAATAATTCAAAAGCATTTGCACAACGAACGCCATCATTTCCCTTAGATTCGGCGATGCTTTCATACTATTTTACGTCTTATCTTTCAGCTATTATCAAAAAATTGGACATACATTCAAGCAGTATTACATGTTAGCTTGTAGGTACATATAAGACGATTGTGCAAGTTTTACTACAGTCTACAGATTACTATCTATATTTAACGTTTTGGTTGGCCATGTTTGGGTCGTAGAAAACACGCCTGACTATCCTTTTGTACGTGCAATGTCATGCATAATATTCTGTGCGAATATTCAGTTGGTTAAAAGATAGTTACGCACACAAAAAAGCAAAAACTTTTTCTCAATTCTTTGCTTTTGGCGTGAGAAAGTACAAGTAAGGCGGACGTTTCGGTGGCATTAAGATTAATAATGTGGTGTGGACCAGAGTTTTACGCGACAAGCGATTTAAAAAGGGACTAAAACATGCCCGCCGAGGTGCAACATGAGTCATTACAAATTGGTGGCATTAAAAAACTATTAAATAGCCGTGAATTATCGACTCTGTCTTTTCAAAGCCGCACTCTATTCGTCCAAAGCAATTATGGTCGTCGAAATTTACTACAGCCGAAAAAACCGGCGTTTGAGAACTATTTTTCAAACTTTTTTCTCAATAATACCATAATTCGCAGAAAAATTCGCCGACACATTCATTCGATCGTCTTTTGATGATCGTCGAAGAAAACGGCCATAATTTTCAGCCGGATTGGTCTTTTCAAAGGGGATTATTATTTTGAAATTTGAGTTCGGGAAAAAACGGAAAATATCGGGACGCGCATGACGTCTAAAAGCATTTGAATTTAACTTTTTAAGGATTGTAAAAGCTTACTATCCAGGCAAATGGAAAGGGGAAAAGTAACGGCTGCTGATCCACAACCGTCCCAGAATCGTTGTTTTGGCGATTAGCCAGTAATCGACTACCGTAGGTACAATTTTGGCGGTCACCCGTTGAAATGACGCTTTGATACTGCTTAAGGCACACGCGAAAAAGCAAGGAACATTTTTGGGAACAACTCGCAGCGGTTGATCCTTTCAAATCCTTAGAATCCGAACAACAAAAACCTCGTTCGTCCCTCTGCTCGTCCATTTTGTACGAAAGCAAATGCATTTCGAAAGTGCCAGATGAACGAGTTCGACGTATGAACTAAACAATTAGTATCACATTCATAGATGCACAGCATGGCCGATTTGGGGGTCAGCCCGTCTAGGGGGTCAAGAATTGAGCTTTTTGGGCCAAAATGACCTAAAAACTTGTATAAGCTCTAAAAAGCGTTGATACTACGTTATTACACAATTTCGGTCAATTTTAAGCGCTTTTTGACGGAATTTTCACTTTGCACCCGTTTTTTCCTCCACTTTGCCTCATTTTCAGTAGAAAATGGGAGATCTTAATCCCCCAAACCCTACAGTGCGTGGCTGGTCGTATTGCATTGGAGCATTAAGTTTATTCAATATGTCAGATATTTATATAAAGTTGACTTCAACCCTTGAAAGTCAAAGATATTCATAAGCATTATAAGATGCAACTTGTTACCTTTAGATCATTTTAGGCATGAAGAAACAAGAATTAAAGAAACAATTAAAGAAGTAAAACTCCACTAAATTCTAAGTACTTTTCGCATATTTCATACGAAACTTTTCCAAACTTTACTGCTAAAATTACATAAAAAAAGTCATTTCGTACTAAAACTTGGTCTGATATAGCATTAAGCATTACCTCGTACTGCTCTTTCGCAAGATCTTCTGGAACATACATTAAAAGATAGTAAGTTGTTTACATGTTTTTCCTCCACCCTTTTTAGTGATACACGGCTTTGAAAGCCAAAAGCCAGATTTTTTAAAGTGTGCTCTTCGCTTTAGGATACTTGGTGGTCGTAAAGAATCTATTGCGTACTGTTATCCTGACAATAGAAGCAATATCATTATGCTGAAAAGTGGGCAAACCATGCAACGATGCTGAAAATTCTAGGTGCTTTAAATCACCTGAGTAATTAAAATCATGAAAATGAAGCAAATGTCTTCTAGTCCGGACCACTTCATTGACAACGCGTCAAACAATACAGATGTGATTAGTTTGAATTAATGATTCCCGCGAAGATCGACGATCAAATGTTTCAAATCGAGTAAAAATATCCTCCATAAGAATAAAATCATAATAAGGTCCTCAGCCTTCCCTCCTAATTTCGCTAAATCGCATAGGGCTGATTTGAGAACTACGATAACTTCCACCGATTGCTAATATTTCCGATTTAATAAATCTGAAAAAACAATGCATACGAGTCAAACAGAACAGATAAAGGAATCAAACATCCTGTTATACGAATACAAGATACAGTGCATAAAAGAGATCATTATACCGAGCAGTAGAGCTAAGGCAACAGTTAAGGTGTCCCCCTTTTCACTGTAACAATACGATTCAGTGACCAAAAAAATTTCAAGCGCCAACTGTCGCTCTATTCCCATACAACAACCATTTGATGACCGAGTCGACTCAACTTATTGTACACTTTCGGTCAATGTGGTGACTACGCTTTCGAGCGCCCGTACAGTAAGCATAGAACAACAAACATTACAGTAAGGATACGCGCCGCAACATAATGGCCATACAATGGCGCATTATGCACGCCGTATTGCAAAAAAAGAACGAGGACCCATCCAAATTCGTGTTCAGATGTTCCACGGCAGAGCAGATCGGAAAAAAGCTAGAAAAGCAATATGTTGCATGTACGCTAAAATTACGGGAAATCAAACGGAAGCAGGCTCCAAAAAATTAAGTACACGGCCGGTGGTGGTGCTCCCAAAAAATAATGCATACAAAAGCGGCTTGTCAATTAACCCACAAAGCCCGCTAGCGATTTGAAACACAAACGTATTACTGATCACGCAAAATATGGCAAATACCTACTCAAAATGAATTAAACATTTCGCTGTCAACGGAATTAAAGGCGCAGCCAATGCCAGCGCAGACTGGCTTCAAATAAATGCAAGCTCCGCCCAGTATCCTTCGATCATTGGTCAATAAAATACATATCGAACGAGCCAGATGTTCCTGAAAGTCCAAGTAGGCTAATGAAAAGCTGCTCTTATTGTATGCCCGAGGGGCGACACTTGTTACGCGCACTGACCGACCCAAATTCGCGATGAGCACGTTAAATCTAACGGAATGGTAAAAGCTAGGGTCAAGTTTGATCAGTGACCTCGCTTGAGGCATGCGTAGCATTCGAACGACCATGCATAATAGTGTATCGCTCAGTTGGGTACAGAAGACATAGGTACCTACCTGTATTGAAATTTGAGAAAAATCAACGAATCAAGACCCCGAAGCAACAAGTAACGCGAGTCAGTCCGCCGATGAAATTATAATTACAGTAGTAAAGAGTAGAAGCAGCAACAGCAGATGAGATTCAAGGACTTCAGATGGGTATCACATTTGATGAAAATGGTCACGCAATGTTCAACACTGCAGCGTCTGTGTTTAACGAAGAAAACTCACACTGTCCAAAATATTTCAATAATCATGTATTCGCGAGTATGAAGTGAAACACAGGTAGCCACTTCATCGAAATGAGCTCTTGCCCTCGAATAGTGATGAAAATGGGACAAGGCGGGACAGCTGCCGAATCAATTTTCGGCAACCTAGAACGGAGCATTGTTGATTTTTGTTTTGATAATTATTTTCATAACCCTTGGTTATTTTGTAGTTACGAACGAGTATAACAATTGAAAAGGTTATTTTTTGCAGCTGCGAAAAATAAGTACGGCAGACACATAAAAGGGTAAATGATGTTTATTTCCGAGTATCTTCTTTCTTTTGAACAGCGAAAAATGGACGTAAATGCAGTGTTGTTCAGAACGCGCTGAGGCAAACATTTTCCTCAAGTCTCACAACACGCACGGCATAGAAATTCTAGGGGATGGGCAGCCCAAAACTTTTCTGAAATTGTTTTTTTGGACTTGAAAACGACGAGTACGCGTTAAAAATTCTATTTTTGTCGTTCCTGACTAAGTTTTCTCATTCTAAAGCAAAAGAATCAACAATATAAATTCATTATGAAACATTTAAGTAAATTGAACAAAACATGATCAAAAAACGAGTAAACAGACGTTTCTCGAAAAACGCCTAAAACAGCATTTTTTAGGCCAAATTCCAGTGGTTAGCCCCAGTCATATGTTTTTGCACGGTAGTTTGACCCCAGAATTGCTACTGACCCACCACAAAATAGTTGCGACCCTTCAAAATTGTCGATTTTCGAAAAAATCGCACAAAACGTTTTTTAAAGCGTTTGCTAACTTTTGGCTCAAAAGTGTCAAATTTTAGGCGCTTTGCGCCATGTACTAATTTTTTAACTACAGACTGTTAATTGAGCAGCATTTAAAAATTGGTTGGACGATTCGTTATCATTTGACCTCGCCTTCTGGCTCAGAAAAAATCGAATAATATTTTATATGCCTACTGTTCACAATATAATGGAATTTTCGTTTATGCAATAAACATACTACGAAAACAGATTATCTATATCTATAACAAGCAGCCGCGATAAGTGCGATCCAACTTTCACGAACAATGAGACGTTGCCGAATTTAACTAACCCGCGGGCGACTAAGATCACGAAAACACGAAGAATAGGTATTCGCTCGATATTGGCTACAATTCGTTTACACGTTTCGGATTGAGCACCTGCTATTCTATTATCCTAACTGTTGTCATCAATAGCAACCCTACCAGGCACTATTTTAAGCGCGTCAAAAATTTTTGGCGTCCTGTCACGTTGGCCCAGCCGTGCAGCGTTTTTAGTTTTGTATTTAATTTATTCAGTTGAAATAGAACGAATTAACATCGCAAGATCAAAAATTTTCATAAATTCGCTTCGACTGGGATGGTACTGAGCCAAAATTAAATCCCTGACAAAATCTAAATTCTGTCCAAATTGCACATTCTCTACCTGACGTTGTTTGCACGAGGATGAGAACGTTGTCCTTTTGCTGGCGCGCGAGAAATATTTTTCTTCAGTTCTGTTTATAACCTCGCATTGCTAATTTTTACATAACATCTGTGAGACGACATAAAGAAAAATGCACGAAAGTATTATATAAACCGTTATTGTTAAATTCGAATAAGAATACGCGTGGACGTTTATATGGTTAACTGCTGTAATCTCACAAGTACAAAATACCCTAAAGCGATTAAATGCGACAATAATAGAATAAGAGAAATTTGTACGAAAGGCAAGATACTAATATAGTTTATAAAAATTTCACTTTATGTTCACACGGATAGAATTTATTTGCAATATCGGGCGAGTAAAATAGGCGAAAGAAAAGGGAAAGCGGTTTTGCAAGGCCTGCCAGATTCGAACAGTGCCTATGTGCGAATTTTGATCGCGCATAAGATTATAGTGATTGGGCCAAAATGCGGCGTCCTGAAAGACACCTCACATGTTTTAGAACGTGTGACTATTTTTACACAAATAGAAAACATTGAAAAACATGAAAATCAGAGAAATATGAACAATATGTAAATATCGGGCTGCGAATTGAAAGCATTCCACAGGTAACAAAATATGTCATATTTTAATGGCAGAAAGTATTTTAGTTTTTTCTGATTTATCTAACAAAAGCATGAATTCAAGCCACGCTTCCTCTTAGATTACCAAAACTTTCCACCCTATATTTAGTATTTGAATAAACTGAGTATAAAAGTATAAAGCAAATATTCCGCATATCGATAAATTATTCAACCAATGATTATTATCACAGTCGTAATAAATATCTCAACCAATTATCGTGTTAGTGATTCTGACATCCGGATGTCTCAACAACTACATGTAGATAGACAAAAATAATGGTTTTTTGAGCTTTTCTGAGCGAGATCTACTCATCGGAGAAGAAAAAGTGTCAAAAAAAATTCAAAATTAAACAAATATGTTGCACTTAGGTAGATAAGGCGCGAAGCGCCAAAAAACTTAGGGTTTTTTAGCTCAAAAAGTGCTAAAAGCTATTCTAGCGGTCTTCAGATACGCATTGAGACTTTTCGATTTTTTCCTTCGGGTCCCTTTGTACAAAGTACTCATACTTCCAATTTTTAAAGGGGGAGACTAGTCCAACCCAGTCCCCCCACAGCTGCGCCAATGCTGACATTGCAAAAACGTTTTTAGATTCAATTTTAGGACTCTGTTGAATTCTGGGAGGTCTTTCGGATTCTGAGAGATCCAGACCCCCATGCGCTATTCCAAGTTATGGCTAAACGTTTAAACGATCGAAATTTTACGAGTTCACCAAAAGAGATTTGAGTCAAGCTTGAGACCAGCGTTTCATTAGATTTAAGTGATTCTATTTTGCTAAAGAACTCGGTCCAGTCATAACGAAGTCAGCAAATCGTGTATTCCAAACACTTTAGAGGGAAAACTTTCCCAGCCATCTGATCAAGTCAAACAACATAAGTACACACACGACTTTTAAAAGAATGCACAGGGATCCAAGAATCTGACTCATTTTCAACGTGTTAGCTTCTCAAATGAATTATGCATACTCAGTGATAAATCTGGAAACTTTCAGCACCTTTAATTGTCACAAGAGTGGCCTAGACCATATGTGGGCAGCACCAAAATTCTGGGGTGCGCAAGATTTTTTAAAGGTAAAAATGGTCTTAAAAAATGGTGGTATGGTATAAAAACACAATTTTTCAACGTTTCTCATCGAGCACTATTTATTGGCATCAAAAAATCGCGAAAAAAACAACAAACATTTCAAAAATTGCATTCTGGGGGTATCTTGATTTTTTGGGGGGAGGGGGTATGCAGCCTTCTGGGGAGCAAACCCCCATCCCAACGCTCAAGTGTGCTTATGACCCAGAATTGATCTGTCTCGAGATAGAAAAAATATACTTTGTGACTTACGACAAGGGAGGCGTGCGGTCCATACATCTCTGCCAGTGCTTGCGACTTAATTTAAGTTTAGCTACCCGAATACTTTGAAAGTAACTGTGACATGCTCGTAGCAAGCTTACTTAAACGAGCGACCGATAAAATACGTCACTGACTCAAGCTGTAGAGCACATATCAGAAACATTATAAACGGAGACTGTGTGATTGCTCGCATTCATAGCTCTAAAAGGCGGAATAATTCTTTTAGTTAGCTGACAGATATTTGCAAAGATACGGGTGATTTGACAGGCTTTGTCGTCGCCTGAATAATGTCAAAAGCCGATCAAGTACGTCATCCTAAAATAAACTTGCACGCAAATTGAAGTTGAGATGTTTGAACAAAAAATGTTTTGCACAATACTAGTACTTTTCTGATCAAGCGAAATGATGTTCATTGAAGTAAGCACTGATAAGGGGTCTGTCCCGAATCTCCGACCGTCCCGATTTAACGTCTAACGATGAAACGGATTACTGTTAGATTCCCGAAATTCCCGTTTCTCCGACCGTCTGATTCTCCGACTGTCCCAATGCTCCGGCCAATTGTATAAAACTTAATTTTTAGACACATAAAAATCCCAATGCTCCGACTGTCCCGATTCTACGTCCATGCTAAAGGTTGATAAGCGTGAGAAACAAGTGGATTTTAGGAAATGCATAAGGACTGCATAGCACGTGTATTTATTCAATTGACCAGTGTGACGGATACGACAAAACTCTGCTCCGACTTACAAAAATAGAAACAAAAAATGGAAAATGCAAATTAGATATCACATTAAAAATATTTGGCGTTGGTTTTTCGACGTATAATGCGGTTACATGTACCTACCTGATTTCATAACGAGTAGGTGCGCTAGAGCCTAGCTAGAAACAATTTCAGTTGAGGTTCTGCTGTGCGCGTGTGCAGTTTCGTGATTCGTTATAATGGCGCAAGCGCAGGAAGACTTTGGCGAAGCTGTTTTTATTGAAACAAAACTAGCAGAAAATAGGTTGGTACTTACTGCGTACGCCAGAGTAGATTTGTAAAAACAAAATACCACTCCCAACTTTACTGCATGACAAAGTGATACTTTCTGGTTAGGGGGTATTACTCCCCTGAGCTTTGAAAACTGATAGCTATACAGCGATTTTGGCTGAAAATCCATTGCTATATAGCCTTTTTTGGGCTCAGAAAAATAGCGATATAGTCTTTTTGGGCTCAGAAAACCAGCTAGTAGTATTTTTTGAGCGTAGCAATGCTGTATAGTTGTCTTTTATGAGTTTTCAAAGGATATATAGCCATTTTATCGACTCCAAAAAGAGCTAAATAGGTATTTTTAGTCCAAAAAGGCTATACAGCTATGTTTGTGAGTCCGAAAAGGCTATATACGAGAAATTTTTGAAGTCCTATATCTCGGGAACATTGTGAGATACGCGAAAATAATGGCATTTTTGAGCGTTTCTCGACGAGATCTATGCCATGGTGAACTAGAAAATTTTAGAGAAAATTAAAAATTTTCGTGCTTGATTTCAAACTTGGATATCAAAAATTTATCTTTTAACCTATCAGCATTACTAATTTCTCAATATCAACTTAAAGCTTGACTCCAAAACATTTCGAAAATCTTTTCTTTGCATTTAATTTTGCGGTTTTGCAAAGAAAACTAATGCAGAAAATAATAAATCGGACTTCTAAGGTAAGAAAACAGATAGGAAACTTAAAAGCTAAAATGTGTGCTAAAAACGCATTTTGGCTGTCCTTTTAGTGGACATTGAGAATTTTTAATTTTTTTCTATGAGGACCCTTGTGAAAAATAAAAATATTTTTCCATTTCGGGAGGGGGCGGGCCCCCCCTACTCCCCCTGGTTACGCCCCTGACTACACTACTTCTACGGGATCACCATCCATCTTGGTACATACAGCCTTGTTTTCATTCTCATCAGGCACGTATCTCTGGGGGAGATCGGGGGTTCGGACCCCCAAAATTCAGGAAAATAGCTATGTTTGTAAGTACTCAAAGGCTATTTATTTGCTGAAAATGCTCAAAATCGATTGTTTTAAAGCGATACCATCGTTTTTTTCACAACAGAACCGTTTTCTACGAAGCACATCTACGAATTTTTGGTTTTCATCCTCCCCCTGAAAGTTCGACCCTGCACACCTATGCCTTTAGGTTGTATAATAATTAATGCATTAAATTAACCCTATTCTTAATTCATTCTTTATACCTATTCATTAAACCCAATCCATAGATCAAGACCACCTTTACGCCGCCGTTCCGCAGTTAATTGACGTGTGGTCAGCGCTACCTGTCACATTCGAGTTTAAGTCGGGGAATCGGGACACAATCCTTTTAAGAGAGCAAATTCAGTGTGACGCCGTGGCACAAGTGGAAAAATTAATTTACATATTGCATTAATCTAGCAGGAGCGTAGTGCTTACGAACTTGATGAATTTTAAAACGTTTTGGTGGAAAATATCGAAAAAATTAAACCAGAAAATTAAAATTAAAAAAGAAAAATTAAAATAAAACTTATTGATAGACGAAGAGGCGATATAACGTTTGCATTTCAGAATCATTTCATAAAGACTGAACTGCTAGAATCAACTCGACGCGAAATAGGAAAGTTTATCTTAGTTGATTGTCTTATGAACGAAATATATTGAAGTTTTCGACAATTAGAAAAATAAATTTTAAAATGAGAATTAAAATCAGAATTTTATTCTATTCAAAAGTGTACATAACCGACAGAAGATCAAAAGCAAGCAGATTGGGTATCTCGACTAGAGACCAGACATGCATAAAACTAGAATATAGGTACGTCAAAATAGGGTAAAATCTACCATAATTGATCATTTCTGGTCAATGTAAAGCATTTTTCCAGAAAAATTTTTATATTACTCATTTTTGGCCCTTGCTTCATTTTTCTCAGAAGATTTCTCGGACCTCCAATTCACCAAGTGTACGTATGTCTAAGCTAGACCCTCTAGAAGGACAGAATGGGAAATGGGATATTCTCTCGGGAACAAGATCAAAGTTAAGACCGAAACTGCTCAAAGTCTATATTTTATTGCAAAAATGCTTTAAATGGACCAGAAGGCAATTTCATGCTATGCTCACGACAATAAATGCCATTTTAGCATAAAAGAGCTCTCCGGCTGGCCTTGCCCATACCGGGCTGACCCTCCCAGACCGACTGCTCTGTGCAACTGATCCTAAGGTCAAGGAAAATTTTCTGATAAAATCTAGACGAAATCAAGGCCAAAAATGAACGAAAACCGAATTTTCCTGTGAAAGTTTTGGAAATTGTTCTCTACTTATTCCTTGCTTTCATTCGTTGAGAAAATTTAGAACAAATTTTTTCAATAGATTATATTGCTATAAATCGGAGTGCTTACGGTACAACTGGAACACACAATCCGAAATTTAAGTAAAAGTGCATAACGTAAAGATGTTTGAACTGGGAAAAAATAAACGGCGCAGAATCAATAAATACTGTTTGCATAAAAGGACTAAATTTTATTATAATGCACATCTTAGGACTTCGGATTATTAAATCTGTTTGACTGCACCTTATTCAGACATATGCTAGTCGCTTAATAATCATTCGAAATTTACTCGCACAATCACTTTCACACAATGAATCATTGGCTGAGCGCACAATGCGAAACGCCGAACCAGAAAATATTTTTTGAGCGTGCGAAAACTGAGAAAAATCATATTACTGAAAAAGACATCCCTGCGAAATTTGCAGTCAAAAAACTGTTATTGTCGAGTTCGCGAGTTTTAATTAACTTGCGTCAGTAAATAAAACTAAGACTGTTCTTTATGAATCGCTGCAGTTAAAGATAACTTTTCCGTTCTAGTATGCAGACTTTTTCCATTGGTTTCACCTAACAATGGATGTCATTGGTAAACTATTGGCTCAAGAATAATCTCTTAACAGGCTTGGCCGTTTATATTCAAAAAAGCCGAAGAGAATTAGGGAAAGAAGATTCCAGGATTCTTCTCGATACGTTTTACTAAACTTTTATTGGATCAAGTTGAAAGATAACTTCAGAGAGAATTTTGTCGATTTAAATTTTCATGTGCTTGATGTAAAAGTATAAAAGGCGTTTTTGTTATTAATTGTGTGTGAAATATTAATTTCGTAAAAATAGCAACTATGGGTTGAAGAATCGAAGTCAAGTGTCAAGTTCGCAGGAAAGACAAAAAAGTTCGTCAACTGCATTGCTTTTAGCGGTTTCTTATCAACGAAATGGCATATGTAGGTTTAAATCATTAATCTATAGTGCTTTGAAGAAAACGGACAATTTTGGACGGTATATTACTAAATTTTTCGAAATTCCTTCGTTTACTTTTTTCTTAAAAGTGGAAAAATCGTGAGAAGCGTCAAAAAAATTAAAAAGGAAAATTAATATTCCAAAGAGACTTCAGATGGATGGCCAGCTGAATTCTAGTCCTAAATGGTAGCTCAAGTTTGTCAAAAGTGTTTTTTTATTCTGGCCATATCGAGCTTACCGAGTGATCACATCGAAAGCCATCTAGCCCACTCGACTTTGCCTATTCACATATTTAACAGTATCACTCTTTTTCGCGTAGTTCGTAGATCTTTTTCAATTTTCAGTTCTGTTGTGCCTTTAAAAAATCTGGTATAGGTAATAAAATTTATTTAGTAACGATAAGCAGATACAATTTTCGTTTAGTGCCTCTAAAATATTCTCATTTATGCGGAATAGCACCAATAGCTGATTATAACACGAATGCATTTTTCGCTGAGATGTCTGAGAAAGCACAGCCACATTTTTTCGCAGAATTTTCGGGCAAATTATCCATGAGCTCGTTAAAAATTTCTACTTGCAATTTTAGGAACGCGTGCGCCGATGGCAAATGATGATTTTTCGAGGAATGCAATTAAAAGAAGTTGTTCCGACAAATAGCAAATGAATAATTATATGTCCAAATGTTACGAGAATCGCAATGAGATGAAATTCTACGATTGTATCAGTCCAGCTCTTCGCTTGTAACTACTATGAGAACATTTTATTTGATAAATAGTCTTTAAGCGTATCAGAAGTATTGTCTCTGCATAAGAATCTACAAAGTTCGCATTTGCTTTCTGAATAACAATCATTAGGTACATCTTTTCAGAAAAAACGCTGGGAAATGCATTAGAATACGTGCTCGCTTATGAATTCCAATGATCACAGATATTGGACATTTCGGCATTGATTGCATGAAAAAATTCTGGAAGTGCTAGCTGATCTCAGAAGAAGAAGGATTTTCAGCAATAACGCAATTTTATGGAAAAATAGAACATGAATAGATGTTTCACAAAATCTGTTGATCCAAATCGTTTTTAAGGCAATTTTATATCATTCATATTCAAATATTTTTTCGATTATATTCTAAACCTTAGAGTTACAAATTTTCGGTCTTTCATTCCCAATTGACCTCTTATCACACAAACCTCTCATCCCAACGAATTTCGTGAGGGAGCTATCAGTTAAAATGTTCACTGAATGGACGTTCTACAACATGATATTACAATGAATCATTTTTTCTATACAATTAAATACTGATGATGAAGATGATGATGTTCTGCTTGCTTTCAACAATGAAAACGTATCCCTAGCATACCTGAATGTGAGGCCCCAAAAACCAAAATACCCCCCAGAATTCAATTTTTGAAATTTTTTTTGTTTTTTCGCAATTTTTGGATGCCAATGGATAGTGCTCGATGAGAAACACTGGAAAATGGCGTTTTTTCGCCATATAACCATCTTTAAGGCCATTTTTGACTTTTGAAAAATCCTGAAACCCCCAGAACTTTGGCAGCTGTGATCCCTAGCAATCATTAGTTTAACATGGAAACGATTCATGCAGATCTGGAGTTTAGAGGGCACTAGACTACACATGGGCGTGGCATGGGGAATTTGAGGGTTTAGCCACAGAATACAAACCCCGGGTGAATGTGGTAAACCCTTTCAACTTAATTTCTAACACTTGTTGCGATTTTGCCCCATCAGAACCTCCAGAATTTGGTTATTGCGCATTATGGTCTAGACCATACGTGTTCTTGGGGAGGGGAAGTTGGGTGGGGATTCGGACCCCACAGAATGGCTACTGACCGCCGCTAAATGAGTGCAACCCCCGGCATTGTCGATTATTCGAAAAAGTCGTAGAAAATGTTTTGTTTCAAGCATTTTAGCTAGCTTTTGACTCAAAAAAGTCGAATTTTATGCGCCGACAAACATTTTTTGACTATATTTTGTTCAATTTACTCGAATTTTCTTTTGATTTTCGTAAATTTTCTTTTGATATTGCTCTAGAGAGAACGAGCACTGTTCAAAACGTTTTGACCTGTACCCATTGTTTTCTACCTCAAGAAGGCATTTTAAGAAATTTTTTGGGCTGACCCCGCCAGAATTCCCATGCTGTACATGTATGGTCTAGACCATAGGTGGGCAGCACCAAAATTCTGAGGGGTACAAGGTTTTTCAATGGTCAAAAAGTGGTCTTAAAAATGGTGGTATGGCGAAAAAACACCATTTTTCAACGTTTCTAATCCATTGGCATTAAAAGTTGCGAAAGAAACAAAAATTTCAAAAATTAAATGCTGGGGGAGGTGGTATTTTGGTTTCTGGGGGCGGCCTACTAGAGGGTTCATACCCTCCCTGAACCCCCCCCCACGCCCACGTGTGGTTAAGACCCTAGGAGGCAATAAGCAGAAAAGAGAAAATCAAGGTCGTTAACAGCATTTTTATTTGGGCGCAATAGAGAATGACGTGTATTTCTTAATGATTTAGCCATTTTTCATCACGATTTTTCTAATTTTTCCGGCGCATCGCGCCTAGTAGTGTTCATTAATGACATTTATTGACTTTCTTGGCGCTCTAAAACTCTATTTTCACATCAGAAGAGTAGTTTGTGCACAGACCAAGAATTTTTTCAGTTCTTAAATGATTTCTCGGGTATTTTTTCGTGCTTTGCGCCGATTTTTGTACTAATTTTATGCGTTTTTCGCAGAAAACTTACGAAAATTTCCCACTTTTTCAGATCAAAAATTAGTATGTCTATCAAAAGATAGCAAAAAGTGATACTTTAACCATAATGGACAGATTTTTTGGGCAATTTCTGACACTATTAGGAAAATTGGGGTTCCGCCCCTCTGTCAGAAAATCGTTGATCCCTACTGATCTTATGTAGAAAAGTTGCTACCTAAACCTTCATAAGTTCATAAGTCTTCAAATTGGCTTACACCGACTTGAAATAAGGCGGATGTTCATGAGTTCATATACCTTTTCTGAATATTCAGTCCCACCAAAATGTTTATAGCTTCATAGTATACGCCTAACTATTTGAAAAATGGTCAGAAAAGTTTTTTATATGAACCATAATCCGTTCTGAACGTTTATTGCAACCACACATGGGCGTAGGGGGTTTGGGGTATGCACCCCCAGAAGTTGAAATACCCCCCTCCCAGAAATCAAAATACCCCCCCCAGAAAAAAATTTTGTTTGCTTTTCTAGCAATTTTTTAATGCCATTGGATAGAGCTTGATGAGAAACGTCGAAAAATGGTGTTTTTTTGCCATACGACCACTTTTAAGACCATTTTTTGACCTTTAAAAATTTTTTCCACCCCCCCCCAGAATTTTTTTACACCCCCCCTCCCAGAATTTCGGTGCAGCCCACCTATGATTGCAACGGTCCAGCAAGCCAATTCAGACACTTATGACAATTTCCTACTTTAGAGTGACTTTCAGTTTGTTGAGTTGCACTTTTCATTTAAATCATAAATGATGAAAATTTATGCGAGCCAATATTAGAACTAATTTTGAGACGTAATGAAGCTTTAGAAAGACTTAAGAACATGAACATCCAACTTTTTTCAATTATTGGTGCAAGCGAAGTCCAACGAAGTTAAGCCACATGACCTCACAAAGCGATGAAGTTATTAAATTATGAAATGATGGAAACAGGTCCATTCTGAATAAGCGTATAATTCATTCTATAAATTGATCCTAAGAGTTTCTTCCATAAATAATGGACCAAATGGTACATTTTAATGAATATCAAGCGTTGAATAAGTAATCGTCGAAACCAAACTTTGCCAAAAATAACTAACAGCAAAACAAGACTGGACGTTTCCACACCGTCATAATAATTGTCCATCATAGCAAAAGAATGACGTTCGCGTGGTTGCATGCAAACCGATTGCATGAACTAGCCAGAAAAGAGCGCGCCGGGCTAGACGAAATTCTAAATTAAGCTTAAATTTGACTTAAATTTCCGGCTAAAGAATTTCAGGGTGTGGATTCGACCATAAAATTCGTCGGCTTGACATACGAGTGATCGATGAGCGATGATTCGGCAGCCAGTTGCGTTCGCGAATAATATTTATGTATGATTAATAAGTACCTATGCAAAATTGAGAAGCATGGAAAACACACTGATAAGGGCACTCGGGGATCGCATGTGAGCTTAGATGAGTAAGCGATGCTACGAGGACACCAGACCACGTAGACCTCGTACTCGCACAAAGCTCTGGCATTTCAATCTTGAAAAGTGACCGCTAACTAGTCGCAAAAAGGCGCCATGTTTCAAACACAGCATAGCTAACATGCAACGAAATACACGTTAGCTGAATTTGGGCACATCCGAAGCTAAACTGCTTTTTAGCTTCATGACATACGTTCTTCCTGAAACGCCTCATTCCTGCGCTAATAATAAGATTAAGTATCGACAGATGTTCTAACATGTTTCTTATCTAACTTGTACAAACTAAGAATTGTTTATTGGAAAGGGCGAGAAAAGAAAAAGAGATGTTTTAGGATCAATCCGGCACGTTCACGAACTTATACAATCGTGCCGACTGGCTAGCCTACGACTGATTAAATTTGTCTCTTGAAAGCTAAGGTACGTTAAAAAGACCGTTTAAGCCATGTACGTTTGAAAAAGTCAATTAAATATAAAGGTTCAATTGGTAAAAGTATAAGTATTGAAAAAAATCCTCAAAAAATTTAGGGTGACGATGTAAAGTTTTTTTCGAATGCTTTGAGATTTGTGCCTGAGATTTAAGTTTACGAAGTAGATCCAACGGAATTTTACAGAATACGTTTTCAATTGTTGGACTCGAAACGACGAATTTCCTATCCAGGGACGTTATGATTTTGGGTTCTCACTATACAAGCATCATTGGCGTTCACGGCGTTTGCGGTCTAAATTAGATAAGTGGGGTGATCTGAAAAAGCACCCAATGGTGCTCATATCGTTAAAATAGCGCCGAAGGCATTTTAAGTGACTTTTAAAAATTTAAATATGATAAAAGCGATAAATTAGGAATCACTAAGCCCCTTCCGGTGCATTTCTAGAATGTATATATCAGAGATTTATGCGGCTCGCGAATCGCGTTATTGATTACATTCATGTTATTCATTTATAAGTAAAACTATTATTTATTGCCGCCAGTTTGACTTCAGACATGCATTTCATGTTTCTTTGTTTTCCTCCTGATTCTTAAGCCCCACCAAAATTGTTAGTGCGTGCTTGATTGCGATGAGTTAAAAAAACAGATTCCCACCTTCACTAGAAAGCTAAATAGATCTTCTTTTTAGTAGTTTTTCACATATTTTCATTTTTTTCTAGCAAGATGAGCTTTATGTTGTGAGGAAAACGCATAAAACGAGGCAAAGAACAAAATAAGGTTTGTGACTTAATCATAAAGTACATGCTTATAAATGCCTACGAAAAATAATCTTATTCCAAACTTCTATATAAGAATCGAATTTCCGACTACTTTTTTTAACTACTCGAATCCGTCAATTATTTCCACAATTCTAAAGAAAGATGGAAGGGCATTCGAAACTAAAAAACGTTAACTAAAATATAGACAAAAATAAATACTATAGGTACCCATTTGCGCCAATCCACAGTTTTCCTGAATTTGATAATCTACGGCTTTGAAATAAGATGAGAATCTTAAACGATTCTGTTTATAATGTCTGAAAATTAGTAGAAAATTAGTCAGCTTTGTAGTAAACAACGTGAGTAGCAGGTATAGCCAGACGGTTGAAATGGACACGCGATCGGCGTGGTTTTAATAAGGTCATCTGCGTATGGCATAATTTGCATATAAATTCGTAATTACTCTTACGGTGGGATGCGCAGATGCTTTTATAATTCCCACAAGAAATTTTTGTTATACTAATGATTTTGTAGGCGGAATATTCATCGTTACTTTTGACCTTGGTAGCTTGGTAACATCTGTAACGACACAAACACTATTGCTCAGTGTACTCTGTGATAAATAATAAACCAGAAAGTAATTTAGGCACACAAACCAAACTTAAAAAGCTTTGCTTCCTCAAAATCGTCACAGCCAGCATCGAGAAGCTACAAAATTAACTTTGTGATTCGCGCTAGATAGCTTCTTTGCATGCTAAATACCGAGATAAAAATAAATTCTTAAAAACGATTAAAAATTTTGATGATTTTTTAAGATCAGCCGGAATTGAATTATGGTTGATGCTCGCTGAAGCTATACTTTTCCTGACAAGACAAAGCATTGCATATTATACAAGTCAAAAATTAGCGTAAGGTACCTAGCTATGGGGGACAGGGGGGACTAGTCCTCCCGAAATTTCGGAAATGCGAATATTTTTTACAAGGATCACCCAAAGAAAAAAATTGAGAATTCGTGAAGCGTATTTGAAAGACCTTCTGAATTCAAGCACACTTTTTTGAACTAAATAGCCTAAAATTTTCTGGCGTTTCGGGCTAGATTTACTGTTTGTTTTATTGTTTTTGTATAATTTTATGTCTTTGTTCATGTCTAACTTTGAGTTAGACATGAAGAATATATCAAAATTTTCTGACGAATTGCGCAGAATTATTTACTTTTCGTACATTGCTTTTCTTTGTATAGCAGAATTGATTACAAATTAAGTTAATTAATTTTTCAGCGCGGTCAATTGCTTAGAAATCATTTGCGTGACCGTTTTATACAACATTTTTTTTGTAAATGATTAAAATCAAGTCAAATTCTTTGGATTTTTTCGGAGACTTTTTCTCTTCAATGTGTAGAGCTCTTTAAGAAAAGCTCAAAAGCACCCATTTTCGCATGTCTACGCTGTTGCTTTATACCTACGACTTCAAAATTTTAGTCCCCAAAATTCAGAAGGCCAGCTGCTGCCTGGTAAAAAGAAAATCAAAATACCTACCTCTCCTTAATCCAACGCCCCTGGTCCTCCACCAACGATACAAATTTAAAATATATAAGTATACAGCTTTGAAGCAAAAAAATGAGGATAGAATTTATAAAAAGGTTGCTTCCAGCTCGAATTTTAGTCACGCTTAAGGAAACTACTGCCGATTTTGTCAACAGGTCGTGATTTTATACGCGAAATATTAAATGAACCTTCTATGAGTAACAGAAAAATAATAAAAGGGGCACGCGTCTTAACAGAAGCTATTGTGCACCTAATGCCGCAATAAAGTTTTTGCTATTCGCAGAAAAGACCGAATAGCATAAATTTAACATATTAAATTGTAGATTTTGTTGAAATGAGTCAAAAATTCAAACTGAATTTAGTTCGATCATCAATAAGTACGAACAGGCACCAAGGCTTATGTTGCATGTAAAATTTATAAAACACGATTATAATCGCGCTTCGAAAAAATCGGTTTAAATCTGAGCAGTTCACTGCCCAGATAAATCTAATTTCTAATGATTCATTGTAACATTTATTATCCTTTCAATACCCTGACACGAATTTCTATGAAATAAGATATTCACGAATCGTGCGGTATCGTATTTAAGGTGTTGTATCCGCAAAAAAACATCAAGCAAAAACATTTAACGGTTTTTTCATGACCATTTTAACATCTTAAAAGCTATTGTCTGTTTCACATGACTTCGTGCATAAATTCTAAGAATTTTTCTCGGCAGTTAGCTGAGGGTTACGATAATTATATATCAGATCAATGCTATAATCGCAATCTGTCAGCTTATTATCGGGGATAGTTTTAAAATTTATGACCGAAGTTGTGTGAAACAGACTATAGAAATCGACTAATTTTTAGTGCCCAGTTTGAACGAATTATTTTTAACGTTTCCATTTCTTATTGATTTTTGAACGAAAATGAATATGCTATCAGAAATTCGGTTAGTATCGCTAGCGAATCTTAGCGCAGAAGGCAAAAAAATGAAAATTTAGAATTGCAGTAAAATAGAATTACCTACCTATTTCACTATTTTTTGCATTAGTGTCCAAACTAACTAATGATTCAGTGCAAAGCCCAAATGTCCAGGATTTTCTTCGCAAGATAAACTGGTAAAAAAATTGAAAAATTTTATTTTTTGTTGGTTTTGAAAATCATTACGTGATATCACATAGATTTGTGACAAGATGGCAATCCTTCAAATGCGTACCTATTCAAACGTACATATCTGAAATAAGAGTATCTAGTACATGTAAGTTTCAAGTAAAAAATAACACAAACAACAACAAAAAATGAAGCATTTAGTTAAGTCTCAACTCCGGCGGCACTCGCACTATCTTCAATTACTTTGACTTATCCCCTCTTAATTAAGATTGCGACGCGATTTCCTTTGATATTTAGCAGAGAGCTTTCAATCTAAATAGCGGAAGTCGCATCCTGTTATGTTCAGCCTAAGCTAAGCTCGTAAGAGAAAAAGCACCAGAAATTTAGATGTGAAAATAAAAATAAGCATTAATCTTGCGATCCCAATGAACAGCATAAAAAAATTGAAAGGCAAAATTCAGATTATCCCGATCGCTAAAGCCTACAGTAAGTAACTGCGGTGTGATCTTCACACGGAATAAAATCACAACGTTTGACGTCAATAGTCACATTTTCCATCAAAATTTCAGAACTTATTATTAAGTGAAAAGACATCGATATTGCAAATCGATGTTTATTATTGTCTTATTTTATGACATAAACGAACGAGTGACCAAGATTAGTACAAAATTGAGTCGTCATCCCTTGCAAGTTCGAGCTAGACCAGATTTATGTGTAGCTTGAGCGCGTGTATTATACAGAAAAATTTGGAAAAATCAGTCAGGAATCTTGTTAAATGTGCCCGACTGACTCGTAAGATCGTTTATTCAAGCGTAAATCGATGTGATGTCGGACTAAAACAAGCTGAAAATCACACGAATCTAAATATCAGTCAACAACATTAACAGAGGTATCGTGCATTGTGAGTTACGTATGTTGCGATCAACATGGGTGTGAGAAGTTTGAGACCATCAGAGGGAATGGGGTCCTCCAACCAAAGTTGATCATCCCCCCATTCCCCAAAGCCAGAAAATTTTTGATTTTTCTCTGGAAATAAACAAGCTTTTTTGACCATTTTTATGCGATTTTCGGCCTTTTTGGCTAAAAGTTAATTATCATTCACGCCCCATGCCCGGGGACCATACGTGGGCAGCAAGAAAATTCTGGAGGGGGGATGCAAAATTTTTCAAAGGTCAAAAAATGGCCTTAAAAATGGTGGTATGGCGTAAAAAACACCATTTTTCGACGTTTCTATCACACTATCCATTGGCGTATTTTGATTTCTGGGGGGTATTTTGGTTTCTCGGGGGGGATGCATACCCCCCTAACCCCCACGCCCAGGTGTGCCGGGGACCCCTTATCCTAAATTTCGAACCGTTATATGTGCGGTTCAGGCCGCTAAGAACCTGACAATTCTCCGGACACAAATTTGGATAGACCCCCAGAATTCTATTTCGAATATAGAACCATCCATTTTAGCTCTTTTTCACTCTCTAAAAATTTTAGGATTCCAAACTTTTGGCCTTGCCCATGTGTAATTGTGAAACATCGATGGCATGATACAAAATGTATTTTATAGATAGAACAGTACACAACATATTTTCTGTGAGCTGATTAATTACAGTCTGTTATAAATAACCCTTGCACTTTCGATTTAATAATTTTCATCTGCCATAAACCGAAGATTTTATAAAATTTTGTTGAGCTGATGCGTAATTACGGTAATTTTTCAATTTACGGGCTGTAAAAATACGTATAGAATGCTGCAAGATAATGTGAAACAGACTGTAAAAGCATCGAACAAACAGAATTTTAAATTTCCATCGGAAAGTAAACGAGGTGAATGTTTGAGCGGACTTCCAAAACTCGTACAATGAATCACTTTTTGCCTCGAAAGCGGAGTTTGTCATTAAAATTGTTGCCAGGCTTAGAAACATTGTTCGTCATCACAGTCGTCTGGATTGCCACGAAGTAGCATGCCGCTTTTACTATTGCTTGTCTCTGTGCATTTCAAAAAACTCATACGTTCTTGCATATTTTCGTGCAAAAAGGATCCTTGCCGATTACTTGAATAGTCTGATTCCGTAAACCATTGATTCTGAGAAGCAGGCGATTTTTCATGTTCAGTAAGCGAGCTTTTGTTGCCTGTAGATTTCTGCCTAAACGCAAATTCGAGGACTAACTATGCACTTATAATGCACACAATAACGCTCAATTTCAATTGCCAAAAATTTTAAGATATACGCGAGATCCGAAGACTTTGCTTAAGGCTCAATGTCATTTTACAACCGTTTGGCGTAATTTCTCGAATTATCTGATAATATAATACTATTAATGACGATTATGTACCATCCTAACAGTCTTAGAGCGGACGTGCACAAGGAGGGGAGGTTGGGGGTCCAGGTATATCAGAAGTCAAAAACAAATTTTTCCGAGAAATAAAACAAAATTAAGGTTAAAAAGAGACGGAATCAAATTATTTGCAAAAGAGCTCAAAGTTGATCATAAACTGTCAATTATGATATTTTACGCTATTTTAACGTTTATACGAATTTCAAAGGCAATTTTTAGCTTAAAAATCTCTCAGGCTGACCCTCTAAATTGGCATGAACCTCTTCAGACCGGCCATACTGTGCATCTATGTCTGAGAGTATATATATATTTTGCGCCGAAGACTGTTTTTTTGAAGATAATCTCCTATAAAGATTTTTATAGCAAAAAATTATCTGTTTAGTGGAAATTCTAAATATTTTCGACACTTTGTGCCAAATTCTTCAAAAAAGTTTGTACAATTATCCGAGAGCATAGGTGCAAGGATGAGAGCATTAATTTTAGTCATCACTAGCCTCACCTTTTCGAAGCATAGTTTTTGTACGCATCGAAGATTTTTGTTCTTTAATCCAGTTCATCAAGAATTTTAAATATTACTTTAAGTGCACAATAGATACTAATCTTATTCACCTCATGTCAAGTATTATACAGTTAAAAACCGGAAAATTTAGAAAAATACGAAAATCAATGGCCAAAAAATATTGAATGTTTCCTTCAAATCGTCAATTGGGTTGAGCCAATGGTGGTGGCCAGGCCAAGCCCTCCAGCCCTCAAGCATTACACTTAAATCGGCCCCGTTTTGTTTACTTTCGTACACTTATGATGTTACGACTTAGCAGAGGTAAGAATTACGATCACAGTTTATTTAAATTGGAGGATTTAATCGATCTAAAATAATGGATATACAGCACCAAAATTCTGTGGGGGGTATACGCAAGATTTTTCAAAGAACAAAAAATGGTCAATAAAATTATGGTACGGCAAAAAAACACCATTTTTTAACGTTTCTCGTCGAGCTCTATCTATTGGCTTGAAAAAATTACGAAAAAAACAAAAAAAATTCAAAAATTGAATTCTGGGGGAGATATTTTGGTTTCTGGGGGTTTTCGGCCTTCTAGGGGGTGCATACCGCAAACCCCCACGCCTACGTGTGTCTAGAATGAGCTTGCGTTTTCTAGGTGAAAAATCAATGAGATACCACCTTGAAAATAATCTTTCGCACTTCAACAAAAAAATTCTCTGCAATACATGTTCAAGCTAGTACCGTATTATGATCTTAGATGTTAAATTTGACCCAACTGTCTTCAACATTAATACGATCCTCCACGAAAAAGTATAAGCATGACACGGTTGACAAAGAAATTGAGCTAAAAATGCACTTTTAACATTTACGAGTGTATACCTACCAAAAATTATTCGAAAACTTATTACTAAAACAAATAACGAGAATAAAAATCAGAAACTTATTTTTCCCTGATCAAAATTTTAAATCCATTAAAATGTACTGCATCACAACATAATTAGTAACTACAGGTTTTTAGTGAAGTTTTTTCAGCCGAGTAGTTCAGCTGTAAGATTTAGAATATCTAAAACTGATGAAAGCTGGAAGCTAATACTTTGTAACTTAGTAAAATGTTCCGCTTTTACCTGGAATAGCCGTCGGAAAACTGAGCTCGGCACACTTTCGTATTGCATTGCGAAGTGCAAGCTTTCTTAGTGCCATTTTCATTGTAGCTTGATTGGTGTTGTTTCATGTAGGCTTTGTAACCCAGGCGCATTTTATCCACGATGTAAGACATAAGTACAGCCCAGGCTCGCACTGTATTGCGGAATTGGCTGGGTCCCACCCATTCCATCGTTGACTCAGCCATACATTCGGCAAATATATCCCAATATTCGGGCTTGAAGCCTCGAACCTTCAATTGACCGTGCTTTTCGCCATATCTTATCAATGTGGGCGCGTACGTGGTTTCCAAAGTATCTAGGTTTTTGATGACACCTTGAAATGATAAAAAGAAACATGTAGTGCTTCCAACTTACGAGTATTGATCCTTCTTTTCATTACAGACTATTCTATTTTAAATTAGTAGACATGCAACAGCTCGAATTTCGGTGGAGGGTCCCCCCGGCCTTTGGGGGGAGTGGTAAATGACCTCCAATATTCGGTCAACAATGCCAAAAAAGCACCAAAAATGGCCAAAAACGCAGATGTCAGCCGGGAATGGGGAGGGGTCAAAATTTTTCTGACTTAGGGGATAGGGAACGACCGATTTAGGGTAAGGGGATTCCCCGAACCCCTGTTAAATGTACGGTAATTATTTCAGGATACTAGCGGAAAGTAAAAATTGAATGCGTTCGTCCTTGCCTCATTACAAATTTTGGGGTTTATTTTAAAAGATGTGGTGCATAATCGAGCAATTTCTTTCGACTATTGAATTTCCTCTCAAGAGATTAAATCTTCAGCCGATCGCTTAAAATAATTTGTCTATTTGCAAGGTTCAAAAACATCATAAAATCCTGTATAAGCCGTTTATCCAATAAAATCCACATTAAACACGTACAGATTAATTGGGCGACTAACAATTCTTCATAAAAAATTAAAAAAATAAAAAGTCAACGAATCAATCTCAAAATGCAAATTGTCTGATTCATTCACAGTTTCAACGGAAAGTTTCAATGAATTCATGACATTTATAGCCAGTATTTCCCAATGAAAATAAACATTTGCGCGTACAATATGAAATCAAGTTGCTTACACACACATGGTGTGAGGAGTCTGAGGGTCTGGCTGGACCCCTGAGAATCTGAAAGAACCTCAAAAATCGATACAACCCCAGAATTAAATTTTGATGCTATTTTCAGTCATTTTGCCCATCGGACCTCCAGAATTTGGTTGTAGCACATGCATGCTTGCCTACCTTCTATGACTGCCACAAAAACACGAGCATGCTTTACAAATGTTGGGTCGTAGACCAAGCGACTCAATGGTGTATGACCAAAACCAAACATATCTCGAGCAGGCGGACATCTTTCAAAGACGCGCTTGAAAATCATGGATCCGATTCCGCTTGGCCCTCTTTTGCCCAAATGCTCCCAAGATCGCTTCAGTTGTTGTTTCTGCTTTTCGCTGAAGACCTGCACATACTCGTTTGTAAAATATGTTTTCAGTAAAAGCTTCTTCGATTGAGCTTATTTTGCTAAAATTATTTTCCTTAACAGGCGCCGTTCGACCAAAAATTCTGATAACACCCTGCTTTACAATTTTAAACAAAGCACAAAATTATATAAATTGTTAATCAGAGATTGTAAAATTCAATAAGAGGTTTTAAAATTATATAATTTTGCAACATAAAAAAATTATTTACCACTTTACTTTACCACTATACCACACTTCACCACTCTACAGCCACCATTCGCACATATTAGTCCTTTCCTTTACAAATTGGTGAAGTGTGTCTTATTTGAAAGGAAGGAGGCGTATGTATCAAGAAAGCGGATTGACGATAACTCGAGGTTAGCTGCAGGAACGGGATGACATTGACTGATTTTATAAGATCTCATTGTTTTCGAGTCTCTGGTTTCCTATCATGATAAACTACACAGTGCACATAAGGCAATCCTATTCCTTTTCAAATAAAATTGTCATTTTTTGATGATTTTGTCTCGTTTTATTAAAAATTTTTTCCTTTTTATTAGCTTAAGCCCTCATAACCTTCACATATAAGTAAAAACAAACAGAACGACGTGAGTTGTATTTTACGCCATCAGAGGGCAAGATTGGTCAAAGATCAAGCTTAATACTTGGGTGCTGCTCGAAGAGCGAGCTGGCCGATCTTGTTGATGCGTTGCGCTGATTTTTGGTCCTAAATGCGCTTTTGACGCCTCAACGGTCATTTGTTCAACATTCTGTGAAAATAAAGTTATTCTGATTTTGGAAATAATAAATTAATTGGCTGAATCCGATCTTGGGATTAGGTATCGTTATGGCACCAGTCGCGTTAGAGCACCAATCAGTCTCGTTATAGCACTTTGTATCGTTATAGCACTTTGTCTCGTTAGAGCACCAGTGTGTCGCGTTATAGCACCTATGAGTCTCGTTTGAGCACTAACATGTCGCGTTAGAGCACCAACATTGTCTTATCAAGTGCTTTATACACGAAAATGACGGAGTTTACGTTATTAGTGTACACATGCATAAAAATAAGCAAATTTTTGTCGCTCAAAAAAATTATTAAACGAAAAATTACAGAAAAATGTTGTACGTGATTTAAATAGCGTGAAATTTCAATATTGACACGCTGAACAAAATCGGCATCATTTGGTAGGCCATTGTACGTATTAATAAAAAACCTGCCCAGCGTTTGCAATTTTTTAGACTGAGATGCAAAAAAGCACAAGTAGACTTGGGTAAATCGATAATGTCGTAAAACTCAGAAAATGATGAAAGAATTAGCTTTAAAAACAGACACTTCGCGAAATCTGGAACTTCAGCTCTCCTAATTTCATGCAATTTCCGATTGTATTTTCCGTATTTCATGCAAAAAACAGACAAGTACAGCTAAATAATGTTTAATACGCGTTTTATAATATAGATACGTAACATTTTTTATTAACAGAAATTCAGATAAAGGTACATTTTACTAAGCTAAAAGCTACTGAATAGGTAGTCAAAATGAAGGAGCAATCGCTTTTATACGATTAATGTTCGATTTTATGGATTTCACATGTTTATTTTGTTTGTTAAATCTTCTGGCACAACATGCCTATTGTTGCTGCCTATTTATGTTTACTTATGACGTTTTCCAGGTCAAACTGTACGCTGTGACGACGTCAGGCAAATTGTAATGCTCTAACGAGATATTTTAGGGTCAATCCGTTCGAGTGCTCCAACGAGACACAGAAGTGCCATAACGGGACACCTGAGTGCTCTAACGAGACATTTAGTGCCATAACGCGACTGGTGCTATAACGATACAAAGTGCTCTAACGAGACTGCTCAAAAGTGCTCTAACGAGACTTTACCGATCTTGGGGGGCACGCCGCCATTTCTGACCGGAGCGACTCGAGCAAACAAATTAGCGACCCGAGCGCTCACTTAAGTAAACAAAAGTGCACAATCAATTACGCTGGGCTGACCTCGTCGGTCGACCAATTATGCGTCTGGTACTTACAGTAATGCGCCCGACTAGGGGAGCATTTTTTAACACACTTTTTTACAGAGCGAAAATCAAATTTTATAGTTTAGTTTTTCGAGCTCATCGTGAAAAATGGAGCAAGAAAATATATAATATTACAACATTTCATTCACTCTGGAAAAAGTTGATTTTATTTTAAATTTTGAGAGCATGACATTTATTTTGTCCATAAAAATTGAATATTTCAAAATAATACTAAGCCAACAGCGTCAACGTGAAAAACTACCTTGATTTGTCAACAAACATTATATATAGCAGCACACGCATCGCAAAAATCGTTGAAAAATCGCTCCATCGAATCAAACTTGCTGCGCCAGAATTATTCGACCAGAAACCCTTCATAAGTCGCCGTATTCATTCGTCCAACTCTTCGTCTAAGGTCCCGTTTAGCCTTAGACCATTGAGATTCGATGTTCTGGGTACCTATGGGTCGAATTATCCGCTGGATTGATGAAACTGATCGGATGGTTCACAGTACCGTGAGCATAGTTCAGCCCGTCCAGATTGTATCCTCTCCAACAGTCTGTCTTGATCCGCGTAGGAGCGATTGTTCAACGATTTTTGCGATGCGTGTGCTTCTGTGTATAATGTTCGTTGACAAATCGTGGTAGTTTTTCATGTTGACGCTGTTGGCTTAGTATTATTTTGAAATATTCAACTTTTATGGACAAAATTAATGCCAAGTGCTCTCAAAATTTAAAATAAGTCAACTTTTTCCAGAGTGAATGAAATGTTGTAATATTATCATATTTTCTTGCTCAATTTTTCACGATGAGCTCGAAAAACTAAACTATAAAATTTGATTTTCGCTCTGTAAAAAAGTTGTGTTAAAAAAATTCTCCCCTAGTCGGGCGCATTACTGTAAGTACCAGACGCATAATTGGTCGACCGACGAGGTCAGCCCAGCGTAATTAATTGCGCACTTTTGTTTACTTGAGTGAGCGCTCGGGTCGCTAATTTGTTTGCTCGAGTCGCTCCGGTCAGAACTGGCGGCGTGCCCCCCAGGATCGGATTCAGCCAATCAATTTTTAGAATACTAAAACAAAATTGAAATAAAAATATAAAAGGATAGATAAAAGTAAAAACTAAAAATTATCATAGACTATTGAGAACAGTTTTATGTCAGATTATTAAGTGATATGAGTCTCATTCGTAAGTATTGACAAAAAATAGAGGCATGCTTAAGAGTGATTTCAACAAAGAATCGAAAGAGCCTCACGGTCAAATGTTTCTAATAATGCATCATCGTGAAAATTGTATTGCATGACGAAATATGTTTTGAAAAACTTCACAGATTTTCCATAAATATTTGCTTGTACAGGTCGATAGAGCAAAAATTTAGCCTAAACTAATTTTTGTGGCCAGTTCGGAAGTATTAAGTATGAAAAATTTACATACGAACATAAAAAAATTATAAAGTTACATCGTCCTTTACAACAGCATAATTCCAATTTTGACAATAGTATTGATAAAGGGGAAGTATGTTATGTTGCCTTATATTCAAATATGTAATCAGTGTTTAAACGTGTCAAATCGCGAGATTATTCTCCTCTCCTGAAATGAACTTCTTAAAATGTTAATCACAGTTTCTTTGAATTCCTAGTAACTAACTTTTTCACTTCCGATCAATTTCGAAGGGCATTAATTGATTATGAGCTTCTAACATGATAATATCAAAACAAAATCATTTTTTATTTTCATCGTCTTAATGTCTTATCAATTACCTGTTAACGTCAGAATAACTGATATGCAAATTGATTTAACGTCAGAATAACTGATATACAAATTGAGATCAATAAAATCAGAATATTCAAACCATTTACCCAGACCATGGAAATTACAAAGAAGGACTAAATTTGAGTATTCTTGTTTGCTGTCTTACGCGTCCGTAGAAGCGGGATTATAATTCGAAAGCTTATAAATAAGAGCCGGTTTGAAAATGAGTCAAATCACATACGTTTTAGCTTTATGAAATATTCCAAGAAATTTACAAAATTGCATTGCATTAAATACGAGCAGCACATGCACAGTCTATCCGCAGTAAATAATTAGATTCTGAAATTTATTTAATGTTTATCTGCAAAGCAGCGCGAGCGTTGTTTGAAGGTTCTACTTTTTAAATGTACATATGAGTATGAGACGATAGCCTACATGATTAGCTTAACCAACCTATCCGCAAAAAACGTGAAAGCAAATGTTTATGTATTGAAGAGTAAGCTTTTTCTTATGTTACCACTTTCCGTTTGTCGCATGCTAAGTGTTGAAAGTTTGTACAGTGAGCTGCCAGCTTAAAGGTACAATTTTTAAATAAAATACGCAGACTTCTAAAACGGACTAAAATATTGTTTTTATTATTAAATACACACTAAACAAGAATTTAACAAGAAAGTGGCAGTAAAATGATGCGGAAATGCTTAAAGGAATCATCAGTGCCGTGAAAACTTATACGGAAAAAGAATAATTGATCACTAAAATATGTGATTTAAGATTATTAAGGCATTAACAAAAACATTATCACTAAGGATGGACGAAACACATATGAAACGATGATTTTATAGCTGATGTCCAATTAGCACCTTATATGTCAACTTCAAAATTACGTAACGATGATCATAAAAATTATAACGATGTGGTGGTCGCTAATCCGAAAAAAACGTGAGAAAATATCTGTTTTAAACGTATTGCTTGTTGACTCACGTTTTCGGCATTTCTATTTAGGTTCATCTTGTTTGCGTGACCATCATCATTTCGCAGAAAATTATTATGTCTATGAGCAAATTGGTTTTTTGGATCCTCTGAATTTAAAATCGAATGTCCGAATGCGGGTGCACGTGGTCTTTGATTGGGGCTCGTCATGTTTGCGCTGTTAAACGCTAAAGCGCTGCTCTTGCAGGGAGGTTCTTCTAAGATAAAACAAAGATAGCTTGTTAGCATTCATAGAAAATGTTTGTGCTACAACAGGTTATTTCACGGATTTAAATAGCTGTAAAAACAAACGCAATTCTGTGAAAAATAATCTTAATGAAGTCGAAAAACAGAGTAATCGCGAAGCAAAATTATTGAAGGATGTTAACAGAGAGAAAGGTTGCAACTAATTACTCCCTACGCCACGTTATAGAAACGATTTTTGAGAGCGACGAAAAATGACTGAAAATGTCAGAAAACAACTCGTTCTTGCACACCGAGCTCTATTACTCAAAAACCGAACAATGAATAGTACGCATTTTGACGGAAATTATATCCAATTAGTAAGGCTATCACTTTTCATAGCGTTACTAATTAGATATAATTTAATGTTCGTGCCAGACATAATCAAAGCCTAAGCAGTGGGATGCAACCAGAAATGCATATGGCGGTTTGGTATTTAGATCCTTAGTGTAGAATAATGGGTAGTGTTTTTGGGAAAATAAGTCAAATGAAGGCGAAAAATGTATGAAAATCAAAAATATTCCTCTAAAATGCTTGAAATTGACCAGAACTTAGGTACAAATTAGGTCCTGAATAGCTCAATCGTTAATGCACACAACTAAACCTAAACCTAAAGCTGAATTAGAGACAAGGAATAAAATGTGACTTGTATTGCGCATGCCATGTTCTCTAACCTTCTTAATTTAACGTATTTATTGTAAGGATATCTGCTTTGTATCCCAGAAAATTTGAATATATGTACGTATTTAATAGTCAGGAGACGAGTCAGTCGTGAAGGGTGCACTAACACACACCTTATTTTTGCTTTGAGCTTAGGTGCAGTCAGGAAGACTGCACAGACGGGAAAGGTTGCACGGTCGGGAAGTTGGGATTTTCTCGTAGCTAAATTTAGGTATTTATATCATTAGTCGGGAAGGCTGCACGGTCGGATAGACTGCACGATCGGGAAGGTTGCACAATCGGAAATCCAATGCAGTCAGGAAGACAGAATGATACCTTATTTTGCAGCTTATACTGATCCATCGCATGCTTTTGTCAGACTGCTGCATCATTACGCTGAAATCGTTATTAAAGTCGACACTGTTAAACTTAAATAATGGTGGTGACCATTAGTGGGCACAGGGAGAACCCACCCGAGAGTCCAGTAGACCCCCGAAAATCAATAGACCCCAAATTTAATTTCGGGCATTTTTTACCAGTTTTATACCACCTAGACCCCCAGAATATAACTGCTGCCCATGTGCCAACGAATGAACATAACGACTACATTTTAAGAATGAAAACTAGGCTAAAGTACTTATCTAGGTCGATTAGGAAGAAGATAATTATCGTCAACCTACGCTGATTTCTAGCTTGTTCCTATTTGGCAACAATACAGAATTATTCAACATTCAAATGTACAAAAAGAACTTCATACAGAAGGATATTGACATAGGTGACAGAGGTCATTCAGTGCGAGATGAGAAAAGCAATTTGAAAGAATTGATAGATGTAACTTGGATTATTAATCATGAGACGAATATTATATAATCAACTAGCTCTAGTAAGCTAAAATGCGACGGCAGTGCAAGAAAAAACAAAATTATACGGGCATATTTAAGGCAGTAAGCACAATTAAATCTGTCTTTTAAACTGCTAAATCTAAACGTTTAGCTTTAATAAAAAATGTGATTTCAAGCATTAACTTTCATTGCACTATTACACAAGACTGGTAAAAATATTTGAAATAAACTTATATCAAACAGTCATTGCGTCAATTTTGAGGAGAAAAGCACGGAAAAGCTTGATGAATTGGCATAAAATCGATTAGCAATCATGAATATTTCGATATCAAAAGGAAAATTCAAAATTTTCTTCACTTTCAGGATAGCCTGAAATAGACAAGCTAACATCTGTCATTTCAAAACAACTTTATTTGAATGATTAATATATAAAGCTACGGAACTATTCATAAAGGATGCATAAATAATTAGATACTCTTTTTCTATTTCCGGCTACAGATTTGTTCAGAACGAACTTAATCACGAACGAACTACCTTGTGTCTTATGGCCAGACCGCAATAAATTTGTTTTTCGTTTTTCAGCAGTGAAAGCATTTCAGTTCACTCAAGCGTTTAGCAATTAATGCTAATTTAACAGAGATTTGCAGATTTGCAATTTATTCGTAGAAGCCTAAATTGATTCCAACTCAATAATTTTTTAATTTTACTCATTTTAAAGGATTATTAAGAATGTTTAAAAGGCGGAAATAAAAATAATTTTCACATGGTATGGAAAATGAATGAGCATTCTGTAATGGTGGAAAGCACAGTAAAAACGGTAGTGGGGAGCTATCCGAATATAACGGACATATATGAATATTGTGCAAGAGTGCGCTGCCACCATACATATACAGCATTAGAATTCTGGGAGTCAGATTGAAAAATATTTTTAAAGTGCCATTTTAGGCTTAAAACCATGAGCACACGTCAAAAACATTGTCGTTCGTCGACGTCTTAGACGGAGCTCTTCTTTCTAGAACATAAAAACTCAAAAATTTCGAGAAAAATTTGAAAAATTTAGTAAATTCAACAAAACATCAATAGTCAAAAAGTATATGGCGTGAAGCGCCGAAAATTTACGCTTTTGAGCTAACATACAGCTAAAAACGTTCAAGACACACTTTTCTACAACTTTTTTTTGGAAAATCGACAGTTCTGAGGGATCAACAGCCATTTCGCGAAGAAGGAGTCAGCAGCCATTCTGCGAGGATTGAATCTAAAAGAACGTAACGCTACCACGCTTTGCATACGCAATTGTGCAGCTGATAAAACAATCCGACCAAAACTTTTAGTCGATTCTTGCACGTGGCAAAGACTTTCTAAAAAGTAGTCAAGGCAGGATTGCGTAACGGGTGACCGACAGCATGGAAAGATGAACAGTTACGGGTTGCCTGAAGAATATTAAAAATCGATCTGCCAGCCGAAAAATTCCCAGATGACCGACAGAACCGAATCTCGACTGGCCGACTCTTTTGAGCGGCCGATGGTTCCGGGTGACCGGATACCGAACAACCGACAGTACCAAGTGGCCGGCTAATTCTCAGTGACAGAAAAATCACAATATAGCATTTTTTCTAGAGATTTTTTAGACTAGTGACTGGCTGGCTGCCCTAAGAGCAAATGAGCATTTTCAAACATTCGTGCCTCTGCACTATTGTGCTACGCATTTGAAAGACAGCTTGACCCGAATCCCTCTTATATTTTACACGAAACAATTCAGTGCCGCGCAGTACATACGCTCTCAAAAACGTATGTACGTACCTACATATGTTACATACAAGAAATGGACGATCAACTATTCGCCCATAAAATGCAGATCAGAATTTTCTTAAAAATTTTATTTCAAAGTTGCTAGAACACGAAATGATTTCTTATCTGAATAATGCGCCAACTTCCGTGAATGTTGTTTTTTATGTTCTATTATGTTTTATTTCTTATGTTTATGCACATTATACGTGTCGACCAGAGCCAGCACTGTCGGCGCTTGGAAGAGTCGGTTAACCGGCACTGGCAATCTTGGGTCGATCTGTCATAGGAGGAATTCGGGTCAAGCTGATTGCATAAAAATTAAAAAAACTTCCGCCCATAATTCCGTTAATTATGCATTACCTTATCTCGCAGTGGCCGATTCATTTTTATACCCTTTGTTCGCCAACGGAGATTGCTGATCGCCCAGGACTGTCGGTCACCTGAGACTATCAATCACATTAAATTGTAGTCACTCGAAACAGGATCTCATGGTAGGACTCCCGCAAAAAAGGGTATTAAGGGAACCACAACCACAGATCGACACTCTTTGGAATCGGCTACTTCGAGACAAGGTAGGTATATAATGAACGGAATTATAGACAAAAGAATTTAAATTTTTATTCAATCGCTTGACATTTTTTGCCTCTTCAGATCTAAACTGACGGCACAAAAGCTTTAACAAATGTCAAATTATCTTCAAATTATTTTCTGTCCGAATAGGTTTTTAATAGAGATGTGTGTAGCTACTACAAAATAACGTTATTAAAGCAGCAACATTATTTCTGAATATTCTGGTTTGGCTCAAAACAGCTTAAAAAGCAATCGCATACCGAAATATGATTGATTATATGCTCTTGATCGGTGACATTGATTATGATGCTCGAACTCGGAATCAGAATGCTCGAATTCATAAAGACGATCTCGCACTATGATATCAGAATGTTGCGGACGATTAATGATGCTAATGTCGTTATCGGAAGCAGACTTTGCTGGCCCTTAAATAATCAAAATTAATATCGATAAGATCTATCAATGTTTTGTGCTTTGTTCTCACGAGTGATCATCACACATGGGCGAGGGGGTCTGGGGTATACACCCCCGCAGTAGTTGAAACCCCCAGATTATTGCAGACCCCCAGAATTCTATTTTTAGCAACTTTTTCGGTGATTTTTGGCGATTTAACCCCCTAATTTTTCCTGCTGTCCATGTATGGTGTTCGATCATAGTCTGAACTAGTATATGATTTCCATTTTTTGGAAATGCTACAGCCCGTGTGAAAATTTGCGGATTTAAACGGTTTTGAAATAGCCTAATACATTTCATTTCGTACTACGTACTTATGTAATAAATAATAGTCTCAATGAAAAACTGTTTCCTGCAGTTCCTTGCCTGACCCCCAAATTATTCGGCACATGTCCAATGCACTACCTTGTTCTTGACTATAGGAAATTCAATTTCCCATATGCATACCTTGTACTTTATCACTGACCATCCTTGATCACGACAGCATCGTGACGAAGATTGATGCGGATCAGCAGAGGGCTATGGGAAACTTCGGATTCAACTCATTAAGCCTTACTCTATTTAGGCTTCTCTCCTATCATTTTAAATTGTTACAGAAAAATTTGTCTTTTCAATTTCATTGATCAAATGATTCTTTCAAATTGTCAAAAACTCCATGAGTGAAAATGTAACAGCGCGATTTCTTCCTCACTTGCGCTACACCTCATTTCATAAAAAAACCTGAAGAAATAATATGCGTTCCTGAGGGCCATAAATTTTTCGAAACTTTTATCAAATTTATAGAATTCTGTTAACGTGAAATTTTGCCGAGGTCAACTCAGTATCAATAAAATCTGATCTTCTCTCTAGGAATTCTCAGATAACTCACCCCATATTCTCTGATAAGCGTTCTAAGTGATACTATCTTTTCGTCGAATAAGTTAGGAGCATATGTACGTGGGCACTGCCAAAACTGTGGGATCTGAGGGTCTTAAATTTTCCAAAGCTAAAAACTTTAACTCGTGGTAGAGCAAAAACACATTTTTCGGTGTTTCTCACCAAGTTTTATCTATTGGCATCTAAAAATTCGCGAATAAATAATAATTTTTAGTAAGTAAATAAATAAATACCCATAAATAATAAATAATGATAAATAAAAATTACTAATAATTAATATTAAAAATACAATTATGGGGTTCTGCAGGGTTTTTGAATTCGGGGGTCTAAAACCTAACACCCGTTATCAGTAAAAAACCTAAAAATTGAAAAAGTATAAGGAAGTAATGACACATCAAAAATTTACATAATCAGTTATAATAATTACAAAGTATAGAACGACGAGGTCCATAAAAAGCGTTTCATACGCTTAGATACTACCAATTTAGTATTAAGGATTTTAGTGGACATTCGTGGTAATGTAAAACTGAATTACATGGAGTAGATTTGGCTATTTTACGCTTTAACTAAAAAAGTGCTGGTTAAATCATGCCAGCAAGTTAGAGAACATTCTTCGTACGCCAAAAGCATTTCGGCTGACTGTGGTTGTTCAGTTTTTATGAAAACATAGCGTTAGCTCTAATCACGAATACCGTCATTTTTAAGTGGCCTTATGGTAACACGGATTATCAAATCAGGCAAAGCAATTCCCGCTAGTCTATTTTTTACGAATCGCCGTAAAGAAATCGAAATTCGTATCGGATTGAATGGTAGAATGGTATGCTGAATCTGCTGCGATGGCAGGAAGCAGAACAAAGGTTTATCAAATATGAATATCTGCAGCATTTTGGCCCCGACAGCTTGAAGCTAGGATTTTGCGAGAAATGAGGATAAGAGGACGTGATGGCATGCCCCACGGAACATTTTAAAGTAAAGTAAAGTACTTAGATTTCCCGCAAATTTTTATTCTTTAGGAAGAAATTGGAGTCTAGAATTTATCGCAGCGTATAATTAGCACATCAGCATTATCATTTTCAAACAAGACAAATTTACCTTATTTACACAGATTGAAGGGTTTCAGCATAAACTTTACGCAAATATTGGGGGTAAAGAACACTTACGCTCAGATTCGTAATCTTGACGTTACATGGAACATTTAGAGAAAAATTAAGCTTCTGCAACGCTCTGAAACTAGATTTAATTTTCAGTGTAAACTTTACATAACTACTGGGTGTAAAGAAAACATACAGTCAGATTCGTAGTCCTGACCTAACGGAACGTATTTTGAAAAAAATTCGCGTTTGCAACGCTCTGAAAGTAAAATAAATTCGTAGTGCAAACAACACATTAACAATAAATGGATAGTGCAAACTTTATACAACTACTGGGTGTAGATAAAACTGACAGTCAGATTCGTTATTCTGACGTAACGTAGAGCATTTTGAAAAAATCAAGCTTCCGCAAGGCTCTAAAACTAAAATTAATTTGTAGTATAAACTTAACACAACCACAGAGTGTGAAGAAGATTTCAGTCGGATTCGTAATTCTGATATTACTCTGGTATTACGATCATTATTTATCAAAAGATTAAGTCCCCACAATGGCCTGAAGACAAATAAATATTAGTTGTAAACCACTCCATACCACTGTTGACTAGAAACAAACGCGCCCAGCTGACGTATGGCGCTTGACCGGTGGTACTTTTTAAGACTTTGTGATCATGTCCAGACTTATAAAACATGCTTTACACCCCAAAATTTTGACTTTAAAACCCCCGAAAAAGCTAAATATTGATGTACATAAACGCAATTTGCTGTGACGTGCACCCCTTGAGAAGTAAATTATTTTTATTCTATTTGACCTATCCCGACTTCTAAATGAAGAAAGTGGCGAACAAAAAAAACGGACACAATCGTATTTCCCACCATCCAACACATTTTAAACTTTTAAAAATCTGAACCTTATTCTTCATTAAGTGTGGATAAATTCGGTTTGGGCCAGTTTGTAGCCTTTAAATCGTAGTACGTTTATATGTGGAAAACTTCTGTTCCGCATAATATTTAAGATATTTATCGATCAAAATAGGGAAAAAACGTGTTTTTTCGCCCATTTTACACTCATGATTCCGAATTTCGAACTTTACACCCCATAAATGTAGCTTGTAGCCCCCAGCAGGTACTTTATTTATGCTTTATTAAATTTATTTCAACTTATGAGCGGAAAAGTTGGCAGAGAAATCTTAGACAAAATCTGTTTTTACACCATCCACTAGAGTGTACAGTTTAAACTAGATCCAAACATGAGCATGGGGGTGAGGGGAATATTAACCCCTGAGCTTTGAAAAACTGATAGCTATACGGCGATTTTGGCCGAAAAACCATTGGTGTATAGCCTTTTTGGGCTCAGAAAATTAGCTATACTTTCTTTTTCTCAGCTCAGCTATCTAGCGATTCTTAGTTTTCACCTTGCCCCTGAAAGTTTGACCTTGCGCACCTATGCCTGGATCTGGCTCCGTATTGAGTGTACAAAAGTTTGCTGGTGAGCAGGAAGTAGCCCTTAAGCCATAGTACATTTTTATCAGAAAAAATTTCTTGGGACTCATAACTGGACTTGTTGTTAGACATTAAGAAGACAAAAACGTAACCAAAATCTGTCTTTACACCCGCTGATTTTTACACGTTTTACACTCCCCCAAGAACTAATGCGAAATTCAAAAAAATGAGTACTTAGAAAATTCTATCTCCTACAATTCTATACTATTAAATAGTTTGAAGCATTCACAGAGAGATAAGTACAAGCTGCAGAAAAACCACTAAAATTCGCTATATGGTATAATGTCACGCCAGAACTTTACACGCGCAGTACAAACTCGTTATTGAGTGTAAACAAAAAAGCCACATCGAGTTTTTTCTTATCTATCTTTTAAAAAAACCCGCACCTCCTATATTCTGTTTCACATAACTTCGTGCATAAATTCTAAGAATTTTCATCGACAGTAAGCCAAGGATTACGATAATTATGTTTCAGTATAATCGCAATCTGTCAGCTTATTGTCGGAGATAATTTTCAAATTTATGACCGAATTTGTGTGAAACAGAATAAAGATGTGTCCCGTTATAACTGTAGGGGGCTCACACGTTGGCGTACCCAAGTATATTATAGGTACCTACGCGCTAACGCGCTACCTATGATGAAGAAAATAAAGAACATTAGAAAAAATTCCCATCTCCTCTCCTGATATGGACTGAAATGCGATCGCAGAAATTAGCAAAGTCAGCTGACCTGCCGTCAACTATAGTCTGTTTCAAAATTCTTGAGACTTTTTACAGTATGGTGATTCGAAAGTATTAACAATTCAGCCAATCGGTAGAGATCAGTTTCTTAGTACCCGCCTCTCGCATCAACTGATACGCTAATTGTACAATGAGCTACTTTTAACTGCGCCGCCGCTTCCCCAAATGATCTATCGGTATTACCTCTCACTCCACAGCGAATACGGAGTTCGACTCCGCGAGTGCCTATCATACCTGGGCGTGGGGAGGTTCGGGGAGGGGTATGCAACCCCCTCCCGATAAACCAAAATACCCCCCCCCCCAGAAATCAAAATACACCCCAGATTTCAATTTTTGAAAAAAACTTTTTTCTCTTTTTCCGCAATTCTTTGATGCCAATGGATAGTCTTCGATGAGGAATGTCGAAAAATTGTGTTTTTTCGCCATACCACCACTTTTAAGGCCACTTTTTGACCTTCGAAAAAATCTTGCACCCCCTTCCCACAGAACTTTAGTGCCGCCCACCTATGGTGCATATGTATTTTTCAAGCGAGAAGCTGCCGGTTGCGGTCTTACAGCTCCTCAGAGCAAAACGACCCAGAATGCCAAATCATAAGGTTTTTAGATCCAAATAACGTGCAATAGATGATATGCAACCGGATGAAAGCCCTTACGCTGATCGGCTGAATTTTTACTGCTTCCGAATCACCTTACTGCAAAAGAATTTTGCGCCAAATCCATAATAAACATGCGCCAAATCCATAATAGTCCAAAATAGGGTTTTTGAGGTGAAATGCTCGAAAACGCGTATTGCCGAGATCGTTTTGGCTTCAACTGTAGTGATTACCACAGTTTTCTGCTGTAGGTATACTGTGACCCATTTTGAACTATTATGGATTTGGCACATGTTGTTTGCATCGCGTGTTTGTTCAATCAAGAATTCTAAATTTCAATCAAGAATTCTTGCGTTTTTTCTATTTGTTAATTTAAAACCAAACACGAAAGATTGATTAAACCGATTATTCGACGCGGAACACTGTGATTGCCTTCAAAGTAAGATATGAGCAGGGGTGCTATTATACAATTTGGGATGGATAATTTGAAGTCGAACCCGTGAAGTTTATGCTATATTGTTATGAATATTATTGAATATTTGCGCAGAAAGTGAGCAAAAGTCCGAGTATTCGGTTAGTACTACACACGCGTTTCAGAGCGGAAGATCCGCGAAACCGGTGCGGGTAGAATTTCGCTCACTTAACGGAGGGTTTGAGGCGCCCACGTTACAGATATAGAAAGAGCTTTGCAATGAATCTAAAATTAAAATGCGCGGCTGATGCCTTCGTAATTTAATTAAAACATATTGGTGGCATTAAAATCATTAATCTTGTTCTAATGTCATGTCATAAAAAGCATCTTGCTAGCAAGAGGAGAAAAAAGACAAATGAAGTCGTTTGATGCTAGACCTAAAGTTAAGACTAGCTCGATTTAAAAAATGCAATGTGCTTCGACTAATTGTCCTAATCCTTTGCCTTTCAAAACTTGTAAACTATTTTTGCCATATACAACAGCAGGGAACATGTGTGATACCTACATTAATCACAGTCATGCATGTAACAGCTTAAAATTTGGGGTGGTGGCCCTCGGCCAATTTTAGAGGGGAGGGAGGGTTAATGACCTCCAATTTTAGTCAAAAATGGTCAAAAATATCTAAAAACGGTCAAAGATTTCAATTTTTTCCAAAAATCGCGGGGGGGGTTTCACAATTTTCTGACTTTGAGGGGGATAGAGGGACGACAAAATTTGAGTGGAGACCCCCATCATCCCCGTGGGCGGCGTCAGTATCGGGCAAGGTAGCAAAATATGCATGCAGCTAGTTTGAGCGCTTCATCTCCTATTTTAGAATCACAAGCCCACATAACATGACACTTTATTCTTATTAATTTATTACAATCGGAATACTTTTCTCGATGGAATTCCTGAATTTTGATTTTCAGAGAACGGAAAGTATTTACTCAAAATTCAATGAATGCCAAAAATGTCAGTCTAGTCGGTAACAATCGACTCTGACAACAACTTGCGACTTTCTCGAGCAACTCTCATCTACAAATATTCTGAGCCCGGTTTCTATAAGTTGTGGCTTAAGTCACACTCCGATGTTTAAAAATGCGCGGTAAGGTTTGAGCCTGGCTTAAGCCGCTTTCCATAAACGCAGGCTTAAGCCAGACTTAAACAAACGACAATGTTGGAACATACGACATTAAAATTTTACACTTTCTTTATATGTTTATCATGTACAGGTTTAAGCCTGGCTTAATCCACACTTTATAGAAACCGGACCCTGGAAATCATCACGTGTTTTGACTGATGTAAAATTTTTCTTCAAGAAAATGAAAGCTTAATCATTGCATACTCCTTGGAAACTAATATTCATATACGATTTGATAAAGTTTCAGAATATCGATACATTGTTCGCTTCGTACAAACGAACATGCAGATGATTAAAATTAGTGCAGCTGTAAGCATCTTGCTAGCAAGAGGAGAAACAAATGGGTGCTCGATGTTTCAGCGAGAAATTATGAACAAATCGCACTTTTTGTTTTGCTGTGTGAAAATACGTCAAAGACACTGTATTAATTAATACTGACAAGGGTTGCATTGAAAGTCTATTCATACATATTTATTCTTGTCAGTTTTCATAAGTAACGCAGCTCTGTATAATTAAATGCATTAATATTCACCAGAAATTACAAAAAATATACAGCCATGCTGAAGATGGACGCACATGCTTATATATTCGGGCTATCCCGGACTGCAGCAAGTGCTTAAAATACACCAGCTGTTTTTTACTATTCTATTTCCATATGCATAATGCAATTGTTTGATTTTTGATGGTAGAGCTTGTAAGCAAGGAACGTCAGAAAAAGTATTTTTCCTGTTTTACCGCTTATTTTTCGACACCTTTAAAATTTGGAAAATTTATAGTCCATCTCCAATCCCACGTGAAGAAAACAATATGAATCGAATGCATGGAGCTTGTTTCACACAAGTTTGGGCATGAAATTTAAAAACTGTGTTCGACAATAAGCCAACAGATTGCGATTATAGCACTGATTTTATATATAATTATCATAATCCGTCGGCTAACTTTCGAAAAAATTCTTAAGATTTAAGCCTTGAAAACTTTGTAACCGTCAAAAAAGCGTAAAAACGATCGTAATTATCAGTTTTCGGTCGATAAACAATTTTGCAAGAAAAGCTTTTTCTGTCCTCTGCCTGATTTTCGTCAGTAAATCTTCCTTTTTTCTTCAGAAGTCTTCTTATCTCTCCGTTTACAACCCTACATGCATATCTGGTCATGTCATGTCTTTCTGGCCGGACAATCACTTGGGGTTTGAAGAGTTAAGCCCCGAACGACAAAAGGGAACCAATCAGGTGAAGAGATCAGAAATTGAAAAAATCGAAACCTTTTGTAAATGCTTAAATTGACAAGGTAGTTTTTACGCTTCCTTTGCATTTACTCTTCTTTGGTCTTTGATCACAATGAAGTCTTCTGACTGACCCTCTTCGGTCACGCCCTGCAACCATTGTCATGACGACGGGACCGCGCAGCGCATCCGATTAGGTTTTGTGGTTCTTGACGCCCACGAGATAAGTTGGAAATAAAATTTCGTAATTATACTTACCTATGTAAAATAGATTTCATGCCAGATTTTAAAACATAGATTTTAAAAAGATCTTATTTTTGATGTTAGATTTCAGGATTTCAACGAAATTTGACGATTTTATGATTCCGTAATTTTTTTGATTTTTATGCAAGATTTTACATCAGGATTTATATCTCAAATGACAGCTGTCAAAAACGGAGCAAAGCTTGATATTAAGTTTCAGACTACTTTTCATAAGATTAAAAAATACTGAAATAAATGTGCATATTGGCGGCGCTCTTAACTACTATAGTAGATATTTAGTAAGAAATAAAACTTTTTGCACCCAAGACTGTTAGACATTGAAACTTTCTCTCAATCGCAGAATCTTGTAGACTTTACATTCTTTGCGTGTTGTCCTTTGTTTGCTTGTTACATGACACGCAAGGCTTCTATTTTTGAGCCTACAGAAAATTTTCTTTCTAACTAATCATTCCGAAAAGCTCGTGATTAGATTAAACCAGTTGCAATATAAATCTCGATGTCGCGCTCAGTTAATTTCAAGCTTTAATCGCGAACCTCGAGATAATCTCGAACTTTTTCGTTTTTATGTGCAGTAACGTGCAATCTTATGACTATAGTCTCTTAAAATAACCATTAGAAAAATGGCGCGTCATAAATTTGATTGTGTCTCAACAGCCCCACCAGTCCCAACAGCCCCACCGTCCCAACAGCCCACCATCCCAACAGCCCCACCCGTCCCAACAGCCCCACAAGTCCCAACAGTTCCACCGTCCCAACAGCCCCACCAATAATCCCAATAGCCCCACCAATCCCAACAGCCCCACCAATCCAAACAGCCTCACCGTCCCAACAACCCCACCGTCCCAACAGCCCCACCGTCTTAACAGCCCCACCGATAATCCCAACAGCCCAACCAGTCCCAAGCACACCTGGGCGTGGGGGGAGTTTGGGGTATGCACCCCCCGAGAAACCAAAATACCCCCCCAGATTCAATTTTTAAAATTTTTTTGTTTTTTTTCTCGCAATTTTTTGATGCCAGTAGATAGTGCTCAATGAGAAACGTCGAAAAATAGTGTTTTTTCGCCATACCACCACTTTTAAGGCCATTTTTTGACCTTTGGAAAATCTTGCACCCCCGGAATTTTCTTGCTGCCCACGTATGGTCCAAAGTGCCCCACCAATCCCAACAGTTCCACCGTTCCAGCAGTCCTACCGTTCCAACAGTCGCACTGTCCCAGCCACACATAAGCGTGGGGGAGGGATGTTTAGAGTTTAACCCCCAACCCGAAATTCTGGAAATCCACCAAATTATGGTAGACCCCCAGAATTCTATTTTTAGCACATTTCTCGGTCACTTTACCCCACCAGACCCACAGAATTTGTTCGCTGCCAATGTTGGTTCCAACTGCCCCACTATTATAATCATAGATGCACAGCACGACCGGTCTGGCGAAGGAGTTTTGAGCCAAAAATGACCTCATAACTGGTATGAATGTTAAAATAGCGTAAAAACTACGCTAATCCACATTTTCTAGCTATTTTGAAGCAGATTAGCGTGAAAGTTTTGATTTTCATTTAATTTTAACACTTACCTTTCCTTTTTTTCACTAGAACATTTTTCATTTTTTTCTGGCAGTCTAGACTAGACCATGATGAGCAGGAATCAAATCTTGCGAGATGACTCGAATGAGGCAAATACCCGGATTGCGCAAAAATGCGGAAGCTTCAATTCTGGCGCTACCAGTTTCTCAGGTAGAGTTATTCTGAAAATATAAACCTGCACGCTCATGTATAGTCTTGATGAAATATACATAGTCGAAAAATAGTCAAAAAATATCTTTCATAAAGAATCAATATTGCTTGATTTTATCATATAAAATAACATGTATTTAAGATAATACGTAAACAATATGTGAAAATGTTAAATAACACATGGCCTTTCTCGTATAATAGGGATTGCAGTAATGGTGGGGCTGCTGGGATTACTGGTGGGGCTGTTGTGACGGTGGGGGTGTTGGAACGGTGGGGCTGTTGGGATTGGTGGGGCTGTTGGGCCCAGCAGCCCCACCATTCCTGCAATCGCTATTATACGAGAAATGCGTTTGGCGGATGTACTTTTGAAACATATAATTTATACGGGCTCCGTATGATCATAAAATAACAGCATGTACGTACAATTTAGGGTAGGAAAGAACGTACCGCCCAGATGTAGCTGCATGCTGTTTTATAACGTTCTCTAAGATCCTGCTGCGTCTGCATTTTTTCCTAAGCTCGTTAAAATGATTTCTAAATCGATTTGCGTTCTCTTTTACATGGCGATTAAATAAAATAAAAAACGATGTACTTATACATTCCGCCATGCGTTATTCAACATTTTCACATATTGTTTAAGCATTATCTTGAGTACATGTTACTTTATATAATAAAATCAGGCAATATTCATTTTGTATGAAAGATATTTTTTTGATCATTTTTCGACTTCGTATATTTCATCAAGACCATGCACGAGCGTGCAGGTTTACATTTTCAGAATGACTCTACATGAGAAACTAGAAGACCCGCCAGAATTGAAGCTCAGCATTTTAGCGCAATCCGGGATTTTGCATCATTCGAATCATCTCGCAAGATTTGATTCCTGCTCATCATGGTCTAGTCTAGACTGCCAGAAAAAAATGGAAAATGTTCTAGTGAAAAAAGGAAAGATAAGTGTTAAAATTGAAAATCAAAACTTTCACGCTAATATGCTTCAAAATAGCTAGAAAATGTGGATTAGCGTAGTTTTTACGCTATTTTATCATTCATACCAGTTTTGAGGTCATTTTCGGCTCAAAACTCCTTCTCCAGACCGGTCGTGCTATGCATCTATGAATATAACAGTGGGGCAGTTGGAACCAACATCGGCAGCGAACAAATTCTGTGGGTCTGGTGAGGTAAAGTGACCGAGAAATGTGCTAAAAATAGAATTCTGGGGGTCTACCATAATTCTGGGGATTTCCAGAATTTCGGGTTGGGAGGGTTAAACTCTAAAGCATCCCCTCCTCCACGCTTATGTGTGATTGGGACAGTGCGACTGTTGGAACGGTAGGACTGCTGGAACGGTGGAACTGTTGGGATTGGTGGGGCTCTTGGGACTGGTGGAGCTGTTGGGATTATTGGTGGGGCTGTTAAGACGGTAGGGCTGTTGGGACGGTGGGGTTGTTGGGGCGGTGAGGCTGTTGGGATTGGTGGGGCTGTTGGAATTATTGGTGGGGCTGTTGGGACGGTGGAACTGTTGGGACTGGTGGGGCTGTTGGGACGGGTGGGGCTGTTGGGATTTGTGGTGGGGCTGTTGGGACGGTGGGGCTGTTGGGACACAATCAAATTGATGACGCGCCATTTTTCCAATGTTATTTTAAGAGACTATAGTCATAAGATTGCACGTTACTGCACATAAAAACGAAAAAGTTCGAGATTATCTCGAGGTTCGCGATTAAAGCTTGAAATTAACTGAGCGCGACATCGAGATTTATATTGCAACTGGTTTAATCTAATCACGAGCTTTTCGGAATGACTAGTAAGAAAGAAAATTTTCTATAGGCTCAAAAATAGAAGCCTTGCGTGTCATGTAACAAGCAAACAAAGGACAACACGCAAAGAAAGTAAAAGTCTACAAGATTCTGCGATTGTAGAGAAAGTTTCAATGTCTAACAGTAGGTTGGGTGCAAAAAGTTTTATTTCTTACTAAATATCTACTATAGTAGTTAAGAGCGCCGCCAATATGCACATTTATTTCAGTATTTTTCAATCTTATGAAAAGTAGTCTGAAACCTAATATCAAGCTTTGCTCTGTTTTTGACAGCTGGCATTTGGGATATAAATTCTGATATAAAATCTTGCATAAAAATCAAAAGAATTACGGAATCATAAAATCGTCGAATTTCGGTGAAATCCTGAAATCTAACATCAAAGATAAGATCTTCTTAAAATCTTTGTTTTAAAATCTGCGCATATAATCTATTTTACATAGATAAGTATAATTACAGAAATTTTATTTCCAACTTATCTCGTGGGCGTCAAGAACCAAAAACCTAATCGGATGCGCTGCGCGGTCCCGTCGTCATGACTATGGTTGCAGAGCGTGACTGAAGAGGGTCAGTCAAAAGACTTCATTGTGATCAAAGACCAGAAGAGTAAACGCAGAAAGCGTAAAAACTACCCTAATTTACAGATTCTGGTCAATTTAAGCATTTACAAAAGGTTTCGATTTTTTCAATTTCTGATCTCATTACCTGATTGGTTCCCTTTTTGTCGTTCGGGGCTTAAATCTTCAAACCCCAAGTGATTGTCCGGCCAGAAAGACATGACATGACCAGATATGCATGTAGGGTGTAAACGGAGAGACAAGAAGACTTCTGAAGAAAAAAGGAACATTTACTGACGAAAATCAGGCAGAGGAGAGAAATAAAACTTTTCTTGCAAAATTGTTCATCGACCGAAAACTGATCATTACAATCGTTTTTACGCTTTTTTGACGATTGTTACAAAGTTTTCAAGGTCATTTTACCTCTGAAAGCTTCTCCGACTGACCCCTTCATCAGACCAGGCATGGCATGCTGTATGCTTTCGGTTGTGTGTTGCCGCAAATGAAAAGTATGTGCATTCGAAGAAATAAAATTTAAAATTATATTTGGTCACTACATTTAGAACGTGCTTAGAAATTATCATACTTAGATGTACCTAATTATAAAGTAAAAACTGGAGCTCTGTGATGTTCCATGATCTACATATAAATTAGGCGAGCAAGAGAGTCGTTTCACCAATTGACACTGAAGCTCGAGATAACAAACGTCATGCTTTTTTAATTGTCAATAGTAGTGGAGAATCCAGGATTTCCTGATAGAAGAGCGAAACCCCAAATTTTCCCAAGTGTCAAAAATTGTCCGAAAAATGCGTTCATTATTCTTAAAGTATCGGTTTTTCGTCCATTGGTCTGTGATCGAAAAAACCTAAAAGATTTTGAAAGTTTTCTACGAAAAACTCGCAAAAATAAGTGCGAAAATCGACACAAAGCACCGAAAAAATACTGAAATCATTGTAAGAAGTGAAAAATCCTTGTACTGTAGCTAAACTGATCTGCTGACGTAAAAATAGAGTTTTAACGCCAAGAAAGCTAGCAAATTTCATTAATGAGTACTACCCGATATCATGATTAAAAAAGTGGCTAAAATCATTCAAAAATACACATTATTCTCTTATTGCGCCCAACTATTTTTTGACGACCGGGAAATGGGGGCGGCCGCTCCCCCGCCCCCTCTAAATTCGCGCCTGTTCAATAGAGTAAAAGAATTCACTCCTACCTTTTTGAATAACGTCGCAATTGAGCCTGTGCGTACATTTTCTTACTGCGCTCGAAAATCGATGATAAGGCAGATTTCCTGAATTTCGATCGATTTCACTTACATTTGTATCATTGTAGATATTTTTCGTCGACCGGATTTCAGCATTAGAAACGTCATTAAGGCAATAAGCGTCTGCAACTCCCGAATATTTGGGATAATACGCTTTGCTTCTATTAGCCATATCACTGCATTATTTATATTAGTATCTATTTTTCGTCACCGCACATAGAAAAATGGCGAAAAAATAGCCGCAGCCTGCTTCCGCATAGCTTAATAAATTAGCATTGAATATATCTGTCTAATGACAACGACGGTCCGATGAATCTAATTAAATAAATTCTACACGTGCGCGTCATTCTATCAGTAAATCCCGATCGATCAGGATGCCATCAACTACAGTATCATAGGCCAGATATTAACCTCGAAATTAAATTGTTGAATTTCGAAAACAGTCAAGCAAGACACTTCTCAGATTCAATATAATCTATTAAATACGAACAGAATTGCATAGTACAAGAAGATGGCATAATGATTACGACGATTAACAATTCGTTGTTATTAATTTTGCAGCTGGAAAATTAACAAATATGTAAGCTGCGGTTAAATAAATATCACAAAAAACGATAGTGGACGCGGCCACCCCGCAAATCAATTTCTTTTTTGACAATTTGCTCTGCGATTTTTTATGTTATTGAATGGACATTTATGAAGAACGTCGAAAATTTATTTTTTACCCCAAACATGATTATTTTGGCTCCGTGTGACCTGAAGAAAAAGAATTTCGGGTCAACAGATTTCTGAATTCTGCGGGAGTCAGAACAGAGATTTCTGGCGCCCTATGTGTAATGATCAAATTTATGTGAAAATTTAATTTAAATTCGCAGTTTTGCCATTTTCGTAAAAAATCATAACATTGCTTCGTTATCTTTCAGGCGTTAGAGCACTCGTAGACAACTTCAAAAAATTTTGTGGGGTGCATATTGTAAATGTAGAGCCGCCCTAGGTCTACAAACAATCGACATAGGACGGATACATTACCTTCGAGATTTACCTAGGTACGTAGGTGCAATTAAGTCTACGCTTAGTGCTGGCCCCGATCGCGTGGCTCTGGATGGCTTTCGATCTTTGGACCCTTACAGACCTTACGGCTTCGATCCCCTCAGCCCTAATATTGCTGGCTGCTTCTTGTCGGGTGATCTCAGCAGCTACGCCCTAAGACCTAAGGCTACCTACCTAGTCTCGGTATTTGCCGCGGAGGTCAGTTGACCTATCTCAAGCTCAAGTTGTTTATTTAACTTATTTTCAATCAGTGCCTTGATCCGAAATGTTTTTGGTTCCTAATATGTGTAGCACGCTGAACAATGAAAACAACAACAACGAGCTCTATGCTGATCAATCATCCTTAAGGATTAAATAATAATTTTGATCAATTTTTGGCTTGAGAAATAAATTATGATTTCCGAATAAAATAAACTATCATACGAAATTTACCTATCAGTCCACTAGATGGGTGGAAGTCCTCGACGTAGGGATGTGGCCGACCTAACCCTCGGTATAATCCAAAAACCACTGGGTAGGTTTTCTCTATTTTAATTCGACGCAGAATTCACGGCCTATAGCCGGACAACAAAATACGCAAAAGAAAAACGAAAATGTACAGATTATACAGTCGAACAACCGGCCAACGAAAAACCAACAGCCAGACTAAACTACAACGTTACGTACACTGGCCTCAAGGACCATTACAGTAAATTAAACAAAGATCAAATTAACGTAATACTGATAAGCTTTTATCTCAGATCAAATGTTATCGATTACACAAGCGGTATGCATGAAACAATTACTATTATCATACACTTAACTCTATGCTACCGGACAAGTATCTAAATGTTTTTATTATTGAAAATTTGGGAAATAATGGGAAGACCGAAGGCATAGCCCACAGTGCACTATCATAGATAGCTACTAGTATTGGCTATGTGTATGGCTATCGCGAACTGCTAAGGCAGGTTCGCCTATACGTGTAACTCTCGCAGTTACAATATCAACTCACCAAAGAGTTCAGAATCAATGCCGCTTGAAAATCACTTATTTTTTCGATTGTGTCCCAATTCTCCGACTGTCCCGATTATTCAACTTTCCCGATTCTCCGACTTAACATCGAATGTGACAGGTGGCGCTAACCACACAGCAATTAACTACAGAAGGGTAGCATAACGGTAGTTTTGATCTATGAAGAATGAATTAGAATAGAACTAATTTAATGCATTAAATATTATACTACTGTAGCAGGAGTGCTAATACACGGCTAGAAATGCCTACTTTTAAGTTTAACCCGTGACGTTGATGTTTCACTTGTTTTCAATATTATTAAATACTTTGCGCAGTTGTGAGCAAGAGCCCGAGTAGTCGATTAGTACTACACACGCGAATCAGAGCGGAAGATCCGGGAAATCGGTGCGGGTAAAATTTTGCTCACGTAACGGCGGGAGGCGGCGCCCCCATTACATATTGGAGGTCCCAGAGTTCGTTCTCTGGAGTTGTCTGCGCTTACGCTTTCTCCTAGAGGGGAAGGAGTGTAGCAGGAGTGCTACTACACGGCTAGAAATGCCAACTTTGAAGTTTAACCCGTGACGTTGATGTTTCCTTGTTTTTCATATTATTCAATACTTTGCGCAGTTGTGAGCAAGAGCCCGAGTAGTCGATTAGTACTACACACGCGAATCAGAGCGGAAGATCTGGGAAACCAGTGCGGGTAAAATTTGCTCACGTAACGTTGGGAGGCGGCGCCCCCGTGACACTACCTTAATGCTTTATTCAGAAAGTGTTGCTTTGTCATGTAGTAAACTTGGGAGTGGTATTTTGTAGCTAGAAAACTACTTTGACGTATGCAGTACGAATCGTGTCCCAACACTGCCCGTTCGATCCCAACTTGGCGCATGTCTTAACTTGGCGCATGTCTGAACTTGGCGCATGTCTGAAGTTGGCGCCCGTCTAAACTTGGCGCCTTTTGTTTTCTTGTATGAACTTGGCGCCCATCTAAACTTGGCGCCTATTTTAACTTGGCGCATATCTAAACTTGGCGCCTATTGTTACAGGTCTCGATTGTGACTGAACTTGGCGCACGTCTGAACTTGGCGCATGTATGAACTTGGCGCATATCTGAACTTGGCGCATATCTATGTTTGGCGCATGAAAATGGATAGAGGTGTAGGCATAAGGGGAGGAAACGGGCAGCCCTCCCTGTAGGTTTGGGTAGCGTCTGGTCAGAATAAATAGTGATCCACTCCTGAATGTTTAGGGGTTGCCAATGCCATACACGCGAACAGCACAAGGGCGGATTTAAGGGAGGGTACAGGGGCCGCTCCCGCCCCTCAAGATAAAGATTGGACATGTAATTTGCAATGATTTTTGGCTGTTGATGATCACAATTTCTCAAATTGTCCCGGCGTCGGAAATGCCGTTCTATTTATTTTTTTTGCTAAAATCAGACAAATTTAATAATTTTCTGCACAGAATCAGCATAAGTCTCGTAGATTTTCGAAAGAAATTTCGCGCTAAGTGATTTAAAATAAAAGTATATGATGCAAAACGCTGGAAAAACTTTTAATTTGAACGTGTAAGGTAAATATTTGGACCTATTTTATAACAGTTTTCGGAAAAGTCAAGATACCATCCCCATTTACGGAAATCCTAGATCCGCTATGCACGCACACCACGGAACTTTCGGGAAGGGGTGAAAAACATTTTCTAAAGTACTTGTTTTGAGGCCCAGAAACGCTGGATACATATCAAAAACATCGTTTTCAGCCTTACTTATTAAGCTATTTCTTCTTAGGTGATTGAAACATGAAATTTTTTCAAAAATGAAAAAAATTCAACAAAATTAAATTATACGTGAAAAAAGGCCGTTTGGCGCTAATTCATAACATATAACTATTGAGCTAAATCTTTAGTTTGCATTCAGTGTATACCGATTCTGAGATAGAAAGGCCCTTTATTTATAGAAACTGATACAACAGTTATATAAATATACCAAGCCCGACGGGTCTCCGAATTAAGACATGCGCCAAATTAAGACATGCGCCAAGTTTAGACAGGCGCCAAATTGAGATTGGCGCCAAGGTAAGACAAGTCACATGCGCCAACATGCGACGATGCGCCAAGTTCAGACATGCGCCAAGTTCAGACATACGCCAAGTTCCGACATGCGCCAAGTTCAGTCACAATCAACACTGCCACCGTCCCAACACTGCCACCAGTCCCAACACTGCCACCGCGAGTCCCATCCCAACACCGCCACCGCGAGTCCCAACACTGCCACCGTCCCAACACTGCCACCGTCCCAATACTGCCACCGTCCCAACACTGCCACCGCGAGTCCCAACACTGCCACCGTCCCAACACTGCCACTGCGAGTCCCAACCACACGTAGGCGTGGGGGGATTTGGGAGTATGCACCCCCCAGAAGTTGAAATACCCCCCCCCAGAAATCAAAATACCCCCCCCAGGAATCAAATTTTGAAAATTTTTTCAAAAGTTTTTTAGCGATTTTTTGATGCCATTGGCTAGTGCTCGATGAGAAACGTCGAAAAATGGTGTTTTTTAGCCATACGACCACTTTTAAGACCATTTTTTGACCTTTGAAAATTTCTCCACCCCCCCCTAGAATTTCGGTGCTGCCCAGTGCCCACCTATGGTCCCAACACTGTCAGCACGAGTCCCAACACTGCCACCGTGAGTTTCAGCATGCATACAGCGAGTCACACATGGATCTCATCGGGGAAGGGGTTTTAAGCATACGTGAGCAGCAAGAAAATTCTGGGGGAGCAGAATATACGGTTAGCATATACGCAGGATATACGGTTAGCGGGATAGACATATAGCAGGATATACGGTTACAGGATATACTGCTCACGTAAGTAAACATACGTGAGCAGCAAGAAAATTCCTGCGGGAGCAGGATGAGTAAAATCGCCAAAAATGTTACTAAAAAATATAATTTTTTAAGGGAGGGGGTTTCAACTTTTCGGGGGAGGGGTACAAACCCCACGCCCATATGTTATTGTAAACCCCAAAAATTCAAACTCGCCTAAATCAGATAGATATTCCACAACTGTGTTTTTAGCTTTTTAAGTCGCTTCTCACATGTAATTAAAAGCATTAAGTACTATCAACGTTCATGGATTATAATGATAGGGTCGCCAGTGAAGGGTAGAATCAAGAACTTGTTAGATGCTAAATCTTAAAATTTTTTTGCTTAGTAATTCTTTTGCATTTATGATGTATTGTAATGTCCAAGTTGCCTAGAAAACAGAGGAATAACCAATATAGTGTGCTTATTGTGATAGTGCAACTCAAATGCGCAGTTCGCACGGACATAAATCTCATATTGAAATTTAAGAAAAATATGCTAATTGAGTCTTTGTCCCTTTCCCACGCCTTTTTGTATTCTGATACCAAATACCTTAGCAGTAATTTCCTTCAGGCACATAGCTGGCCGTCTTATTTTGGGGGGACCAACACCAATTTTGGGGGGACTAAGCCCAAAGATAGCACAAAATAATGTTTAAAAAGTCCTATTTTTCCGATTTTTTTTCATTTGGGGGTTCCGGACCTCCCATTCCCCCAAAGCTACGTGCCTGATTTCCTTGAGTCTAAATGCATGATTTCAGCCTAGCAAATACATACCTACCATGGATGCCCCAAATGTTAAGCGTTTTTGCAACAAAATTTCCGTGCATGTGCCTGCCAACACACAACGTGTTGGCTGGGACTCGCGGTGGCGTGGCAGTGTTGGGACGATGGCAATGTTGGGACGGTGGCAGTGTCGGGACTCGCGGTGGCAGTGTTGGGACTCGCGGTGGCAGTGTTGGGACGGTGGCAGTGTTGGGACTCGCGGTGGCAGTTTTGGGACTCGCGGTGGCAGTGTTAAGGACTGGTGGCAGTGTTGGAACGGTGGCAGTGTTGGGTACGGTGGCAGTGTTGGGACCATGGGTGGGCGGCACCGAAATTCTGGGGGGGGTGAAAATGGTCTTAAAAGTAGTCGTGTCACACACCTGGGCGTGGGGGGTTTGGGAGTATGCACCCCCCAGAAACAAATACCCCCCCCAGAAATCAAAATACCCCCCCCCCCTGAAATCTACTCCCTTTCCAGAATTCAATTTTTGTAAAAATTTTTTTCGTTTTTTCGCAATTTTTGATGCCAATGGATAGTGCTTGATGAGAAACGTCGAAAAATGGTGTTTTTATTGTCCTACCACCATTTTTAGGGCCATTTTTTGACTTTCAAAAAAATCTTGCATTCCCAAATTTTTTGCTGCCCACGTATGGGGCGAAAAAACACCATTTTTCGACGTTTCTCATCAAGCACTATCCAATGGCATCAAAAAATCGCTAAAAAAGCAAAAAAATTTCAAAATTTGAATTCTGGCCCCACGCCTATGTGTGGTTGGGACCACACATGGGCGGAGGAGGACTTGAGGTATGCACCCCCCAGAAGTTAAAATACCCCCCCAGAAATCAAAATACCCCCCCCAGAAATTTTTTTTTGCTTTTTTAGCAATTTTTTGATGCCATTGGATACAGCTTGATGAGAAACGTCCAAAAATTGTGTTTTTTTACCATACGACCACTTTTAAGACCATTTTTTGACCTTTGGAAATTTTTCTCATCCCCCAGAATTTCGGTGCTGCCCACCTATGGTTGGGACTACACCGCAGTACGTACCTACTTATTTCCTGTTTGCCTTGGATATCAATATTCATTTCTTGTTTAGTTGTTAACTTACGATGTATGTAGATGTAAGGGCCTGTTCTAAAGAATCTACATCATAGGTAGCGCGTTAGCGCGTACCTATAATATACTTGGGTACCCCCAACACCTGGGCACCCCCTACAGCTATAACGGGACACTTCTGGAAGGTGCGGTTTTTTTAAAGAAAGATAATAAAAAAATTCGCTGCCCGTGTTTTTTTGTTTTTCTTGAAACTCAAAATTGACTGTGTAAAGAAGGTGTAAAGTTTTTGTGTAACGTTATAACATAGGACAAATTTTGGGACCTTTTTACTGCGGCATGTGGACAACTGAGTATTGATGACTCGAAGGATTGAACAGAATAGGATAATAGAGGGATGAATTCTACAGATGACACTTTTTTTGTTTTTTGAAATTCGCATTATTTATCGAACGGCAGTGTAAAGAGTGCGAAAATCTGGGGGTGAAAAAGCACTTTTTGGTCGAGTTTTCAACCTTCCTATGTCCGATACTAACTCCGGTTATGAGGTTTTTAAAATGTTTTCTGACAGAAATGTAGAGCGGATCAAGGGCTACATTCTGCATATAAGCAAAGTCTTCTATGCTCTATGGTGAGTTAGATCCTGGGGTTTAAAGTTTACACTCTAGTGGATGGTGTAAAAAAATGGATTTTAACTAAGATTTCTCTGCCAAATTTTTCCGCTTATGAGTCAGTGCAAATCGAAGACAGCATTAATAAAGTGCCTCACAGGGGCTAAACATCGCAGCAAACCGCATTTAAAAAAACGCAATATTGAGTTATTTATGGGGGTGTAAAGTTCGAAATCAGAGGTAAAAAATGGGCTAAAAAACACGTTTTTTCCGAAGTTTGATTGATAAATCATGCCAAATAATTTTTGCAACAGAATTTTGGCACACAGGAATGTACTACGATTTAAAAGCTACAAATTGTACCAAACCGAATTTCTTTAAACTCAATGGGGAGTTCGGTACGGAATTTTAAAGTTTACAGTGTTCTAAATGGTGGAAAATACGTTTTTGTTGCGTTTTTTGTTCGCCACTTTCTCCGTCCAGAAGTCGGGATAAGTCTAATAGAATAAAAATAAAGTGCTTTATATCGGGTGCATGTCAAAGCAAATTGTCTATACATTAATATTTAGCGAGTGTAAAGTCAAAAATTTGGAGTTTTAAATGCGTTTCTGTCTTGTTTTTTCTGCCTGCTTCTCCGGTTACGAGTCAGGGACACGTTTATCAAGTCTAGAAATGGACCAGGAATCAAATTTGATATGCCAGTCTGGCGCATATGTTTACACTCTACGGTGTTGTAAAGTAGTTTACACCAATTGTTAGTTTGCCCATAGAACATTATGTAGACTTAATTTTTTCATAAATATTAATCGTAATATCGGAACAATATCAAAATTACGAATCTGACTAAAATCTTCTTTACACTAGGTGTTTACATGAAGTTTACACTACATATATATTTATCTTCGTTTTTGAGCATTCCTGAAACCTAATTTTTTCTTGGAGCCTAGAAGTTTTCAAAGGATCAAATGTGAGACGTCACGTAGGCGCGTTTGTTTACATCCAACAGTGATGTAAAGTAGTTTACATTCATTGTTTATATGTCCTCAGACCATTGTAGAGACATAATTTTTTCATGAATGTTGATCATAATATCCGAGTAATTTTTTACACTGCATGTTAGCCTTTGTTCTAGAGCATTGCAAAAATCGAAATTTTTTCCTGAGATATAAAAATTTACAGGAATGAAATATATACGTCAATTGGGCGCGCTTGCTTACACTCAGCAGTATTGCAAAGTGGTTTAAACCTAATGTTTATTGTCTTTAAAACATTATGGAGACTCATTTTTCCATAAATGTTGAAAGAAATATCGGAGCAATATCAAAATTACGAATCCGACTAAAATATTCTTTACGCTATGTGTTTGTGTAAAGTTTACGTTACGTGTTAACCCTAATTCGATAGACTTGCAGAGACTTTGTAACTGAAGTCAAGAAATTTTCAAGGATTCATATGTGAGACATCAATTAAGTGAGTTTGTTTACCCTCAAAAGTAATCTAAAGTGATTTAAAAATTATGTTCAAGTGTCCTTAGATCATTGAAGAGATGTAATTTTGTCTTAAATGGGTTGCATTAAAGTTAAATCTTTCTTAGCCGTGTTTATAATATGTTTCACAAAATCTTGCACATGGAGAGCTATCGTTTAATTGATGTAAATTGCCTGCAAAAGTGGTTTAAAATGAACCAGCAATCACACTACTGTGCACAGAAGTCGACAAAGATATACAGCTTTATTGTAATCATGTACATTAATAAGCCGTAAACTGTTAGTATTCTCTACACCTAGTAGTTGTGTAAAGTTTGCACTATTCATTTGTTGTTAATATGTAGTCTATACTACAAATTTATTTTACTACCAAATCAAAGCGTTAGTGTTCCTTACATTTGATATTTGCGTGAAGTTTTTGAATTTTTGCCGAAAATCTTTGCCTTCTAATTTACCAACATCCCGCCTTTTCCATTTTCTTGAAGTTTAAAATCTTTTATAATTCTCTCATAATTTAATGGTAGGTTTTAACTTTAAGTTTTCTCTTGGTTTACAACTCTCGCTTAGCAAGCTCATTTTTCAAAACTTTTTCATAGTGATCAGATTAGTTGCGTTTAGTTTGGAATTGGTGGACGGTCGTTATTTTATTACTCGGCTTAAATAAACCAAGTGACTATCTTTTGATTATTTTCTTCATCGCAAATTCAAACACCCAATTTTCAATTTGAAAATTGATCCAATTTTCAATTTGAAAATTGAAAATTGGAGTGTTTTCAATTTCAAAAGTCACAACACATTGTGCTTGTGTATTGATTGAGTGAGGATTTGCAATGTGAATTCGTTGGTTAAATTTTTGTGCTTGATTATAAGTGAACTGCACATTAAGAAGAAATAACTTAATGCAGTTTTAATTTGAAAATGGATGGTGTCAATAAGGTTGTCTTGTTTAAAAAGGATAATGCTGATGTTAAGAACAATATTGTTTTCCGCGTTCTTGGACTGTTGTCATTATTGTGGCATGTTACTGATTGTGTTTACTGACTGATGTACTGAAATCACGCTAATTAAAAGTAGTGTACTAGCAAAGAAAAATGCTCCGATGGAACAAAAAAGATGAATATACTTGGAATTGTGGATTATTATGGATGTAAAAGGAGGGGACTAGGAAAAATCTACCTAAAGTCGGAAAATCTGCTAAAAATCACACTTTCTCTAAGCAACGCAAAAAATCGATGTATATTCTGCGGCCTCTAAAAAAGTGTCTTTTTTAAATAATGTTCGAAGTTTCAGATAAGAGTGTATAAACGAAATCTATCAAGGTTACTTTTTTAAATTGCTGGCACCTGATTGATAGAAAACTAAGAGGTATTGTATTTAAAGTTGTTTTGTTTTATGAGCATTATAGCAAGCAAAGCAGGAGCCGATTGATTAGTGCACACAATCGTTTCGGGCATGCTAGTGTATCTACATTAAGTCTGTTTCAAGTCAACTTACGTGTTTCCTACTGTTTTTAACCAACCATGTCTTCAATTGTCTTCGATGTTTGCTATTTCATTCAATTGGCTTGGAAGACTGTTAGTTTACTTAATATCATTTCCCATAGCTACTGCATAGCTAACGTGCTGCTGTTTCAATCATTGTTATGGTTGAATATTTATTTTAATCTGTTGGCCGCAGAATATACATCGATTTTTTGCGTTGCTTAGAGAAAGTGTGATTTTTAGCAGATTTTCCGACTTTAGGTAGATTTTTCCTAGTCCCCTCCTTTTACATCCATAATAATCCACAATTCCAAGTATATTCATCTTTTTTGTTCCATCGGAGCATTTTTCTTTGCTAGGTATGTACATACGTGCTGTGCAGTCCGAATGTATTTCCAAAAATTTACTTGTTTCTCTGGGTCCGTCCCCCAATTCTCCGACCATCCCGATTCTCCGTCTAACGATAAAATAGGTTATTTTTAGATTCCCGCCATTCCCGTTTCTCCGACCGTCTCGGGACACTTCCATTTTTTCAGCATAGCACAAATTCCTTGAATTGAAAACGACAGAAACAGTGAATTAATTAAGGTGTCTGTACGTTATTTTGAAGTTTATGCCAAGGTGTCCATGCGACTGCATGGTTAGTTCCTTCTCAAGGAAAAGAGACAAAAGATGCGAATATTTGCTAAATAAAAAACGCTTATGATAACAGTGTCAAGGAACAAGTTGCAATCAGGTCAATGTTGACAATCTATGATCCTATTTATGATAGCAATCTTTGGAAGATCTGTATTTATTTTTTGAACGTTTGGTGATTGAAGTGATTTACAAGACAGACAAGTGAAGTTCTTCTTTACAAGATGATTATGTTATTTTAGAGTAATTTCCATAGATGCACAGCATGACCTATCTGAAGGTCAACTGGCCGGGAGGGTCAAAACTGAACTTTTTGGGTCAAAATGACCTCAAAAACTTGTATAAATGCTAAAATGGCGTTAAAACTACGTTATTCTTCAGTTTCTGATCAATTAAAAACATTTTTGAACAAAATTTTCACTTTTTATCCCTTGTTGGCTTCTATCTTGCATTATTTTCTCCAGAAAATTTACCATTTTCATTACCCCACCCCCCACGTGGATGTCTGGTAATGCCCCAACAGCCTCATTGCCTCAACACTCCCTCCATCAAGTAACTATGCATGAAACAACTTCACGCAGCATCAACAGAAGGAATTAAGCTTCGCAATCTCCATTTCACGAAACCTTCGGATCACAATTTTTTGGTCAATGTGAATGAATTACAAAAACAGGTTAAAGAGCAACAATTACAGTAATAGGCATAGCAATTAATAAGCATATAAATTTTTATTATGCGAAATTGTATTACTTTCTTTGCACTTTCACATGAACTGAGTAAATAAGTTGAAAACCTGCTCAGATGGATGGTGAGAAATCTTGTTCAGCCATTTTAAACGCTAATCAATTACAAACCATTTAAACGAGCTTACGAAAAGACAAACGCGTAAGATGATCATAGGTAGCGCGATAGCGCTACCTATAATATACTTGGCCATCCCTTTTTTCTTATATGTTTTTCACAGCGAGTTAACGACGACTCTCGAAAAAGATGTCGTTTGTTGGCTATTTTTAAACCAAAAATGTAAGGTTACCTACCTAATGGGACCGAAAATTGCGAAATTGAGGGAAATTTTAGAGCGATTCCGTAACGAGTATTTCGAAGTTTACTTTTGTGGGACCTAGCTTTAATATGTATCCTTTAATGACACGTGTTCTTTGAGGATGGATACTGACCCCCACAAAAATACATTTGACTACCAGAATTGTCGATTTTCCCGAAAAAAATCGTAGAAATATGCATTTTTAGCTAACTTCTGTCTCAAAAGTGTCAAATTTTCGGCGCCTCATTTTTAAGGTATTTTATTCAATTAACTCGAATGCTTTCAAGATTTTTCGATATTTTTATGTTCCAGAAAAAAACGAGCATTGTCCGAAACGTGAGAAACAGTGTTTGTCACTCCCTACGTGTTTTTTTAATTTTGACGTGTTTTTAGCCCAAAAAGGCATTGTACAAAAATTTTTTCGGCGCCGACTCCCCAAAATTTCCATGCTGTACATGTATGCCTACAGATACATACGTACGTATAGGCGCAATAGATATGTACAATATGAGAAGTAAAGGCCCGATCAATGGCTACTGTTTGGCTCACAAGTAACGATATAAAATGGCTTGTACTTTCAAGCGCTTGAGATTCAATATTTGAATAAAAGCATGAAAAAGTTCCAATGAAAATTTATTCAAATTAAGTTGGGAGACTTTTGTGCCTGAAATTTTGGATAAAAGCATGAAAGGGTTTAAATGGAAATTTATTTAAATCGAGTTAGGAGGCTTTTGTCGTTGAAATCGATTTGAGTCTGTTTGACACAAGTTTGGTCATAAATTATAAAACTGTCAAGAATAATTTGACAGATTTCTGTTAAAGCATTGACCTGATATATAATTATCGTAATCTGTCGGCATACTGTTGATAAAAATTTTGAAAATTTATGCTTAAAGTCATGTAAAACAGACTAAAGACTTCCTGGCCAATACATAACATTGTTTAAAAAATTTGAGGGACTTGAAAGCCATTGAAATGTGTATCGTCGTCACTTGTGCGCTGGACTAAAAACAAAAAATTTTGTCGGTTTGTCTTTGGTAGGTAATATGTACTGGTCCAAGCGATATGTTTTTGTTTTTTAGATCACAATAGGGCTACTTCAGTAAAGTGACAAAATACGAGGTAAAAGAATTATTTGTCAATTTGGTTCTATGCATATGCATGACAATATTGCACTACATACATTTAAGATAGGTGGTACTTACATGAATCGAAAAATAAATGTAGCACGAAATATTAAAGCTCTGATCCCGATCGCAAGATTGCGCAGAACACAAATAATAACGATAGAATTCCTCTATGAAACGACTGCTTGGCACGTTGAAATTGAATGTGCACACTTGTCATATGTGTAACATCACAAGAAGCACTTTTTCAAGGCGTCGTGAAGGGCAGTCAAATCAGACTGAGATGCAATTCTCCAGAACGGTAGTTGGAGCTAAAAACGAATTTTTATTCACACTTCAAAATCAACTCTGCCATACAACAAATCCATTTTTATTAGCAATAGCAAAATGCTAAGAGAATCGATTTCTGGTAGCCTTCAGTCCGTTTCAAACAACTTTTGACATGTCTTTAAAAAATCCCCGACAATTAGCTGACAGATTGTGATTATAGTATTGATCTGATACCTATATAATTATCGTGATCTGTTAGCTAACTATCGATAAAAATTCTTGAAATTTACGCTTAAACGTATGTGAAACGGACTAAACGTCACTTTTGACTTCAGACTCAGATGAAAGTGATGCCTAACATTTTAAAGTATTTATCGATTAGACTCTTCATATGGAGAGGTTTTATTAATTAGATGGATATACTAATTCCTAAAGTCAAATCACAAATTTCTTCTAGATAGATGAAAGCATTTCGTATATAAACTTTCGCACATATAGGTACATTATACTCGTACACAATAACATCACATCACAAGAGTCAACGGAAATAACTGAGCAAGTTGCAATATCATGAGATAACCTCAAATATTATTTTCCATTTTGCGAAGTGTGACATAGGCTATGCTAATACGCTGACTGGAATTTCGATACAAACATTCTACCACACCTGGGCCTGGGGAGTTTTGGGGGGTATGCACCCCCAGAAACCAAAATACCCCCCCCCCAGAAATTAAAATACCCCCCCAGAAATCGATTCTTGAAATTTTTTTCCTTTTTTCGCAATTGTTTTGATGCCAATGGATAGTTCTTGATGAGAAACGTCGAAAAATGGTGTTTTTATCGCCGTACCACCATTTTTAAGGCCATGTTTTGACCTTCGAAAAATCTTGCATCTATTTCCTTAGAATTTTGGTGCTGCCCACGTATGCATTCTACCCTTTGATAAATGAATTTATCTCCAGCTAAGATCGTTCCCTACTTTTTCGCTCGATTTTTTGTTATCTTGTATAATAGAAAAATTTAAACTCTATCATACGAAACTATTACCTACATCATGTATTTATTTACAAATATTATTTTTTGAAATTTGGCTACAACACTTAAACTATTTAATTATGACAAACCTGTTTAGCGGCTAGCTCTTCGTCTTGTCCGTCACCGACTATCACGTACGTGCATTTTTTACCAAATCTATTCATTATTCGTTCAAAACATTGTTCTTTTCCTTAAAATTGATGACACTCGTCTTAAATATTTCGATAAATCTTATATTCTAACTTTTTCCAATTTTCTGTTGAACTAATGAGCAAAACTCATGTAACAACGGTGCAGATATATAATTGTTTCGAAAAAGAGGTACTACCTGCATAAACATCTTCGATAGAACTAACCTAGAATTTTTATCATAAATAAAACTGAATGCATGATCAAATGATCACGAGAAGCGACTTTAAGATTTTATAATATTTAATTACAGTCATAATTATAATTTCAATTACAAGTGATAATGATTGTATTAACTAAGTATATTGTAATTATAATTATAATTAATTGTCTTAAAAACAAAAATATCGAGTGCCCTAATATTTTTACAAAAAGAAGTCGAACGAGACTATGGAATCTTTGAAATATTTAAGCCTTAATTACAGATCATCCGGTCAATTTTTTTGAATTGATTAATTTACAATAAGTGCACATCATCTGGGAATCATTCATTTTTACAGTCAAACTTGAATTATCCATTAAGAATATATTTTATTCCCAAATTTCATATTTTAATGTTCTTGTTCAAATTCTTCTTTTTCTTTCTACTCCAACTATAGAGTGAATGTTTTTTTCAATATTGCTGCATTTGAATAGAAAATAATCTATTCTTACCTTGGATTATTTGATTAAATTTAAATAAAACCCATACCACGTAAAAATGCATAAAAAGTAAAAAGAATAGAACGATGTACTTTTCACGAAATTTCTAAGGTCAAATGATTGTTAATCATTTTAATTCTGGTTAGTTTCAGAGGCGTAGCCAGGATTTTGGTTCGGAGGGGGCATACACAAAAACATTTTCAGGTTACTTTTACATTGAATGCTTTGATATGGTACAGTAACACATTATGTTTTGTAAGATTGACTTTTTCGACCATTAGAAGTGTAAACTAGCTAATTTATGGTTTTCTGACGATCTAAAACACAAAAAGTGTCAAGCAAAGCGAAGCGCTAATTTTTTTATATTTTCAATGATTTCATGTAGAATATATGGTCTTTTTATTGACAATCAGTTCAAAATGATGAGTGGCTCGAAGCATCAAAAAATTTAGTCATTTTTTACCGCCCTTAATCTTTTTTAGCTCTTTGAATACTGATAGTCTGACAGTGCAGAAAATTATGAAATTCGTAGAAGACAATTTCCAGCCTAAGTTCAGGCTACTGGCAAGAAAACTTCGAATTACTAATTCAGTATAAAGCACTAAAATATTTTGACTGATTTAGGCTTTTAGACGCAATGCTGGATCTGATACAGAGAGAAATCCGGCTGAGTTACGCACCGGAAAATTGTGACAAATCGCTCTTGGCTTCTAATTTATACCGTTTAAATCATAAGGAACAAGCAAACAAATGACGGCGCAAAGCGCCGGAAATTTCGAAAATTTTTTAACCCTTTTGCCCTTTCTTTGTCCTTCCAAAAATCTTTTGTACACGTACGAGATTTTACGCCTGGGTAATGTGGGGTAGTGCGTTCTAGCGCCAAAGCGGGATATAGAGCAGAGCCCCGAAAAATTTTGTAAACAAAGCACCTTAATGTTGAATGATATTGTTTAAATTTTCGCAATATCGGCCAAATCTTGCTTCTGAAATAAGCCCAAAAATCGACTCCTACATTGCACAAAACTTCTGAGCTGAATTGTGTTTTTTGACTTCTGCTAAGTATATAGTATTGCAACTGATCGTTGCAATAAGATATGGAAAAATGTAAACATTAAAATTTTGTTATTACTGTTTTCAGACCCGCCGTCTTATATGACGACGTACAGAAAATGCGCAAAAACGCAAGAACATTTTGCCATTCTTCTCAATTACAATATAATATGTGTTCTTGTAAAGATAGGAATACAAAGCAGAGAATGGACAAAGTGGTAGCACTGTCATTTCAGCACTTTCACTATTATGCTCAGCAAACACGCGCAGTTTTCATTCAACGAACAAACAATACAATAAATCTCCAAAGCGATGTAAAGCGCTGGATTGTTTTAAGTGATTCATGCATTTAATTTCATGGATCCATATAACTATAAATAATAATGACTCGGCGCAAAGCGCCAAATGATTTTGACGTCTCTGGCCTTTTTGAACTCAATTTTCTGAACACAATTATTGACCAGAAAAATCAACAAAAATTCTGAGAAATTTCGGGAGGGGCATATGCCCCCAATGCCCCCCCTGGCTACGCCCTTGGTTAGTTTTAGGAATCCAACTTGAAATCACATCATTCGCTTATTTTCTTTTTCTGACAGACTGATCCATGGAAGCAAAGCATGACCGATCTGAGGGATCAGCCGTTTATGGGATCAAAAATTGAGATTTTATGGGCCAAAATGACCTTTGAAACTGGTATAAATTCTTATACAGCCCTGAAGCGATGTTATCCTGCACTTTCTGGTCAATCTCAAGCACTTTCGAAGGAAATTTCCATTTTCATTCATTTTTGGCCTTAGTTTTGCCCCATTTTTCCCAGAAAATTACGCAGTGTTCCATTCCGGGAATCTTGAGGACCATAAATGGGCAGCAGACACGTAGCTGTGGGGAAGGGGGACTAGTTTCCCAAACATTTCGAAAGGACGCGTATTTTTTACGGGGGTTTCCAAAAGAAATTAAAAAATTATTGAAGCGTACCTACTTGAAAAATCGTCAGGATAGATTTTAGCATACCTACTTTTGCGCTAAAAGGCCTAAAATTTTCGGCGCTTCACGCCAAATTTATTGTTTGCTGCATTACTTTTGTCTTCCAAACGTCTATGTTCAAAATTTTCCGACGCTTCATGCCGAATTTAATTATTTTTCACATCGATTTTGTTTGCAATCTACCTGAATTGTGTATAGAACAATTTAAACAATTTTTCTGCAGGGTTGAGCTTGTATTTAATGTTGAGAAATCAGTTGTGTTGTGCAGCCATTTTATACGACATGATTTTTTAGACAAGTGGAATCAAAATAATTAAGTGATTTTTCAAAAAATTGTTTCTCTAGTATGCAGAGCTCGCTGAAAAACGCTCGAAAACACCATTATTTTTCTCTATCTACAAGTATTTGTTGAGATGTTCGATTTGGAAAATTTTAGTCCCCCCAAATTTAAAAGGCCAGCTCGGTGTGCCTGATGGACAGCGACCGAATTCTGGAATCATGGGTAGTATAAAAATAACAAACATCCTAAAAACATACCAAAAATTCAATTCTGGGGGTCTGTCGATTTCTAGGAGGTCTACCGGAGTTTTGGGATGATCTGAACCCCTCAAACCCCCACGCTCACATTTAGTCTGGACCATTGCATGGACATGGGTGGTCTGAGGGGTATGGACTGCTGGGCATGCACGTGGGGTTTGGAGACCCTCAAAATGTAAGAATGGAGAATTTCCTCCAAAAAATGAGGGAAAATGAAGGCAAAAACTGCATGAAAATAAAAAATTTTCTTTAAAAGTGCTTTAAATTGACCCGAAACTATATAATAACGTAGTTTTACCACTATTTTAGCGCTTATATCAGTTTTTTAGCTCATTTGGGCCCAAAAAAGCATAATTTTTTACCCTTCCCTAGACCGGCTGACCTCTCCCGCAGATTGGCCATGCTGTGCATCTATGGTCTGGAAACCCCAAACCGATGGGCCCTCAGAATTGAATTTTCGGTGTTATTTTTGGTAATTTAGCCCTGTCGGACCCCCCCTCTCAGAATTCGGCTGCTGCCCATGTAAATTCTAGACCCCGAAACTCTCACGTGCATGTCTGGACTGATCCACTTCAAAAACATTCTAAAAATGGCATACCTATTTTCGCCGAACTGTAAACATTGTCAATTGAGAAAAAACGTGCAAAATTGTACAGAAGCAGCTTGGAAAAGGTAGGCACCAACTGCGTATTTGTGACAAGAACGTTCGCGCATCTTAATCTAGAATGCAAAGTTAGCTATCAAAAACATAAAATGAATTTATCTGCTGAAAATGATTAAATCAATATTTTATATATGTATTTGCGTCATATACAAGAAAGAATTAGCATAAAAGGTCCAAGGTTTTTCAATTATTATCAGAGGCGTAGCCAGGATTTTGGTTCGGGTGGGGGCCTAGACAAAAATTTTTTAAGACTACTTTTGCATTGAATGCCAGTAACGTTATGTATAGTAAAACTGAGTTTTTCGACCTTTAGTAGTGTAGCCTAGCTAATTTATGGGTTTCTGAAGATCAAAAATACAAATAGTGTAATTGGAATTTCTACCGTTTTCATGTAGAATTTACGGCCTTTCTATTGACAAACAGTTCGAAATTCATAAGTGGCGCAAAGTGCCAAGGAATTTAGTCATTTTTTACCGCCCTTAACATTTTGTGGCTCTGTGAATACTAATAATCTGACAGAGCAAAAAATTATCAAATTTGTACAAAACAGTTTTGACAGTTCAAGCTTCTAACAAGAAAACGGCGAATAATTAACTTTGCCTAGTGATTCAGGCTTTTAAACGCAATGCTGGAGCTTTACAAAAAGAAAGAAGTAACTGGCGGCGCTATGCACCGGAAAATTTTGACGTTTTTGCACTTTAAACTCAATTTATACCACTTAAATCATACAGAACAGACAGATTAATGCAGGCGCGAAACGCCAGAAATTTTAGAAATTCCTGACCCTTTTACCTGGCTTGTTCTCCCTAAAATCTCGTTGCACATGTATAATGAGATTTTACGGCGCGAGGGTGTGGAGTGGCGCGCTCAAGCGTTCCTAGCGGCGTCCGGGGCAGAGTCCAGGAAAATTTTGTAAAAAAAGCATTTTAATGTTAAATAGTTACGTAAAAATTTTCGCGAATCGGCCAAATCTCGGTTCTGAAGCATACCCAAAAACACTTAAAATCGATTAATTCCTACATTGCACAGAACTTCTGAGCTGAAATGCGTTTTTCGACCTCTGCTAATTACATAGCGCAACAACGGGTTGCTGCCATAGGTGGGCGGCACCAGAGTTCTGGGGGGTGCAAGATTTTTTCAAAGGTAAAAAAATGACCTTAAAAGTGGTGGTATGGCGAAAAAACACCATTTTTCAACGTTTCTCATCGAGCACTATCCATTGGCATCAAAAAATTGCGAAAAAACAAAAAAAATTTAAAAAATTGAATTCTGGGGGTATTTTGATTTATGGAGGAGGGGTGGGCATTTTGGTTTCTTGGGGGCTGCACACCCCCAACCCCCACGCCCAGGTATGGTCGCTGCCAATGAGATATAGAAAGATGCATCGATGAAAATTTTGTTTTTACCGTTTTCAGGCCCATTTGTGGCCTTCTTATAAACAAAATGCAGTTCAGAGAACAATAAATGCGCAAAGACATAAGGAAATATGGCCATTCCTTTTATTTAAAATAGGATTATGTGTCCTTGTAAAGAAAGACAAACGAAACAAATAATAGATAAATGGTACACAAAAGACAAACAAAGCAGAGAATAGACAAACTGGTACACAATCATTTTCGCACTTTTTCTATTATGCTCAACAAGCATGCGCAGTTTCATTCAACGAACAAATAGTGCATTAAATTACTAAAGTGATGTGAAGTGCTGGATTATTTTAGCTGATTCAAGCTTTCAAAATTCGTTGGATCTATATAGCAATAAATAATAATGACTCGGCGCGAAGCGCCGGAAAATTTTGACGTTTTTGCTTTTTTGAACTCAGTTTTCTGGACACACTGCAACAGAAATATCAGCAATATTTCTAAACAATTTCGGGGGGGCAAGTGCCCCTAATGCCCCCCTGGCTACGCCTATGATTCTTATTAGGACTACAAAAAATTGTAGAGATTAATTTCAATCGTATGGAACCTTAAAAACACTCAAAAACATGTGATATCTTATTGATATATCATAAAAGAAATACGCATCCGCTTCAGAAAATCTTTTTCACTTTCTTAAATAAGTTTTACTATTTTTCTCGAATCTTACGTATTTTCAATTTCATTTCTTTTAAATTTTTGATATTTTGGTTTTTAAGTTAATTAAGTTTTTCCATAATCTTTCGATTTTAAATTTGATTACGATTTTTTAATTTACGTTCTATTATTTACTAAGACGATTACTTCCAATAGCTAAGGCGAACAGAAGTATAGATGGCGTACTTTTTATAGCTTATGATTCGCAAAATCCCAGCCAGAATATTCGTAAGATATAATAGGTTCAAGACGTACTATATTTCACTGAATACAGGTTGTAAAAAGAATTCCAAACCCATACATAGTTGACATTCTGTCAATTTTCGTTTTACAAGAATAGCACGATTTTCTAAAAATAGACAGTGGTGTAGCTGGCCTTCTGAATTATATATATATATATATATATATATATATATATATATATATATATATATATATATATATATATATATATATATATATATATATATATATATATATATATATATATATATATATATATATATATATATATATATATATATATATATATATATATATATATATATATATATTAGAGATGTGCCAGGCTGGCCCCGGCGCCAGGGCCTGTAAAAACAATGAAAAATTAATGAAAATCGAACAAAATTAATCTTTTTTGCCGAATTACGCAACATAATATTTATTTATTCGCAAAAATAAGCTAAATTTCGTTAAAATTAAGCTTAAGCTACTGTTGTGTTTCGCTTCAGGTAATCTAATAATCAAGATTTGAGTGAGCATTGAAACAATTCGACACATTTTTGAATAGCTTAGCTCAATTAACAATTTTTATTGCGAAAATAAGCACGTTCGACCGATAATTCTTAGACAATAAAGTTTAAAATGCAAGGGACTTTCACCAGTGTCTGTAAAATTGTTTTATAAATCGATGTATGTACTTATGTACCTTAAAAAATGCTAGGGTACGGCAACTTATTTTATCATCCAGATAGAAATGCGATTTTTCACCAATTTCGGGCGCTGTGCGCCAAATAATAGAGCAAATGTCTTCATTTTTGTGTGGTTTTCAATTAATTTTTTAAATATTATTTTAATTTGATTATGCATGTTCCCTAATCTTGGTGAATGATTTTTCGTCGTACAAGCATTTTTCGCCCCTATGATTTTGTTGATATTCTAGAGATAAGTTTTTCAAGCGTGTAGTTAATCTCTGGGTTACTTATTTCTCGTGCAATGTAATCGTAATCTTTTGTATTGTACTGTTTTGCTCGTCTATTTCTTTCATCGAATCAGCATAAATACTATAGAAAAGTCATATTCTGTTCAGCTTAGCTTATTGTTTTCTATGCCTAACAGCTATATTCACAATTATTTATTAATTTTTTGTTTATTTCTCTTTTATCTGCTTATTTTTAAGTCTTTAATTCATTAAAGCAATATGTAATTGCTTACAATAGTAATACTAAGATGTTAGGTCAGTATAGAAATAATGTGGATGCTTGGTATAGCTTAGTAAGTATAGGGTATATGTTTTGTACAGGTCCCGGCCAGGCCCCGGCCTCGGCCCCGGCCCCGGCAAAAAGAGCGGCCCCGGCACATCTCTAATATATATATATATATATATATATATATATATATATATATATATATATAGGTATATGCTGTACGTATAAAACATTGCGCAAAAATTTCGAAAAAATCG
>JAVLUZ010000435.1:552034-568917 GCA_036768485.1 Mermis nigrescens
AGAAAGCGTAAAAACTACCACAATTTACAGATTCTGGTCAATTTAAGCATTTACAAAAAGTTTCGATTTTTCAATTTCTGATCTCATTACCTGATTAGTTCCCTTTTTGTCGTTCGGGGTTTAACTCTTCAAACCCCGAGTGATTGTCCGGCCAGAAAGACATGACATGACCAGATATGCATGTAGGGGTGTAAACGGAGAGACAAGAAGACTTCTGAAGAAAAAAGGAACATTTACTGACGAAAATCAGGCAGAGGACAGAAATAAAACTTTTCTTGCAAAATTGTTCATCGACCTGCAAACTGATCATTTCAATCGTTTTTACGCTCTTTTGACGGTTACTAAGTTTTCAAGGTCATTTTAGCTCTGAAAGCTTCCCGACTGACCCCTTCATCAGACCAGGCATGGCATGCTGTTTGCTTTCGGTTGTGTGTTGCCGCAAATGAAAAGTATGTGCATTCGAAAAAATAAAATTTAAAATTATAATTGGTGACTATCTTTAGAACGTGCTTAGAAATTATCATACTTAGATGTACCTAATTATAAAGTAAAAACTGGAGCTCTGTGATGTTCCATGATCTACATATAAATTAGGCGAGCAAGAGAGTCGTTTCATAATTGACACTGAAGCTCGAGATAACAAACGTCATGCTTTTTTAATTGTCAATAGTAGTGGAGAATCCAGGATTTCCTGATAGAAGAGCGGAACCCCAAATTTTCCCAAGTGTCAAAAATTGTCCGAAAAATGCGTTCATTATTCTTAAAGTATCGGTTTTTCGTCCATTGGTAAATAGAATCATCTTTGATCGAAAAAACCTAAAAGATTTTGAAAGTTTTCTACGAAAAACTCGCAAAAATAAGTGCGAAAATCGACACAAAGCACCGAAAAAATACTGAAATCATTGTAAGAAGTGAAAAATCCTTGTACTGTACCTAAACTGATCTGCTAACGTAAAAATAAAGTTTTAACGCCAAAAAGCTAGCAAATTTCATTAATGAGTACTACTCGATATCATGATTAAAAAAATGGCTAAAATCATTCAAAAATACACATTATTCTCTATTGCGCCCAACTATTTTTTGACGACCGGGAAATGAGGGCGGCCGCCCCCTCCGCCCCCTCTAAATTCGCGCCTGTTCAATAGAGTAAAGAATTTACTCCTACCTTTTTGAATAACGTCGCAATTGAGCCAGTGCGTACATCTTCTTACTGCGCTCGAAAGTCGCTGATAAGGCAGATTTCCTGAATTTCGATCGATTTCACTTACATTTGTATCATTGTAGATATTTTTCGTCGACCGGATTTCAGCATTAGAAACGTCATTAAGGTAATAAGCGTCCGCATCTCCCGAATATTTGGGATAATACGCTTCGCTTCTATTAGCCATATCACTGCATTATTTATATTAGTATCTATTTTTCGTCACCGCACATAGAAAAATGGCGAAAAAATAGCCGCAGCCTGCTTCCGCATAGCTTAATAAATTAGCATTGAATATATCTGTCTAATGACAACGACGGTCCGGTGAATCTAATTAAATAAATTCTACACGTGCGCGTCATTCTATCAGTAAATCCCGATCGATCAGATGCCATCAACTACAGTATCATAGGCCAGATATTAACCTCGAAATTAAATTGTTGAATTTCGAAAACAATCAAGCAAGACACTTCTCAGATTCAATATAATCTATTAAATACGAACAGAATTGCATAGTTCAAGAAGATGGCATAATGATTACGACGATTAACAATTCGTTGTTATTAATTTTGCAGCTGGAAAATTAACAAATATGTAAGCTGCGGTTGAATGAATATCACATAAAACGACAGTGGGCGCGGCCGCCCCGCAAATCAATTTCTTTTTTGACAATTTGCTCTGCGATTTTTCATGTTATTGAATGGACATTTATGAAGAACGTCGAAAATTTATTTTTACCCCTAACATGATTATTTTGGCTCCGTGTGACCTGAAAAAAAGAATTTCGGGTCAAGAGATTTTTGAATTCTGCGGGAGTCAGAACAGAGATTTCTGGCGCCCTATGTGTAACGATCAAATTTATGTGAAAATTTAATTTAAATTCGCAGTTTTGCCATTTTCGTAAAAATCATAACATTGCTTCGTTATCTTTCAGGCGTTAGAGCACTCGTAGACAACTTCAAAATTTTGCGAGGTGCATATCAACTCACCAGAGTTCAGAATCAATGCCGCTTGAAAATCACTTATTTTTTCGATTGTGTCCCAATTCTCCGACTGTCCCGATTATTCAACTTTCCCGATTCTCCGACTTAACATCGAATGTGACAGGTGGCGCTAACCACACAGCAATTAACTACAGAAGGGTAGCATAACGGTGGTTTTGATCTATGAAGAATGAATTAGGAATAGAACTAATTTAATGCATTAAATATTAAACTACCTTAATGCTTTATTCAGAAAGTGTTGCTTTGTCATGTAGTAAACTTGGGAGTGGTATTTTGTAGCTAGAAAACTACTTTGACGTATGCAGTACGGATCGTGTCCCAACACTGCCCGTTCGATCCCAACTTGGCGCATGTCTTAACTTGGCGCATGTCTGAACTTGGCGCATGTCTGAAGTTGGCGCCCGTCTAAACTTGGCGCCTTTTGTTTTCTTGTATGAACTTGGCGCCCATCTAAACTTGGCGCCTATTTTAACTTGGCGCATATCTAAACTTGGCGCCTATTGTTACAGGTCTCGATTGTGACTGAACTTGGCGCAGTCTTAGCTGGGCATGTATGAACTTGGCGCATGTATGAACTTGGCGCATATCTGAACTTGGCGCATATCTATGTTTGGCGCATGAAAATGGATAGAGGTGTAGGCATAAGGGGAGGAAACGGGCAGCCCTCCCCTGTAGGTTTGGGTAGCGTCTGGTCAGAATAAATAGTGATCCACTCCTGAATGTTTAGGGGTTGCCAATGCCATACACGCGAACAGCACAAGGGCGGATTTAAGGGAGGGTGCAGGGGGCCGCTCCCGCCCCTCAAGATAAAGATTGGACATGTAATTTGCAATGATTTTTGGCTGTTGATGATCACAATTTCTCAAATTGTCCCGGCGTCGGAAATGCCGTTCTATTTATTTTTTTTTGCTAAAATCAGACAAATTTAATAATTTTCTGCACAGAATCAGCATAAGTCTCGTAGATTTTCGAAAGAAATTTCGCGCTAAGTGATTTAAAATAAAAGTATATGATGCAAAACGCTGGAAAAACTTTTAATTTGAACGTGTAAGGTAAATATTTGGACCTATTTTATAACAGTTTTCGGAAAAGTCAAGATACCACCCCCATTTACGGAAATCCTAGATCCGCTATGCACGCACACCACGGAACTTTCGGGAAGGGGTGAAAAACATTTTCTAAAGTACTTGTTTTGAGGCCCAGAAACGCTGGATACATATCAAAAACATCGTTTTCAGCCTTACTTATTAAGCTATTTCTTCTTAGGTGATTGAAACATGAAATTTTTTCAAAAATGAAAAAAAATTCAACAAAATTAAATTATACGTGAAAAAAGGCCGTTTGGCGCTAATTCATAACATATAACTATTGAGCTAAATCTTTAGTTTGCATTCAGTGTATACCGATTCTGAGATAGAAAGGCCCTTTATTTATAGAAACTGATACAACAGTTATATACATATACCAAGCCCGACGGGTCTCCGAATTAAGACATGCGCCAAATTAAGACATGCGCCAAGTTTAGACAGGCGCCAAATTGAGATTGGCGCCAAGGTAAGACAAGTCACATGCGCCAACATGCGACGATGCGCCAAGTTCAGTCATGCGCCAAGTTCAGACATGCGCCAAGTTCCGACATGCGCCAAGTTCAGTCACAATCAACACTGCCACCGTCACAACACTGCCACCAGTCCCAACACTGCCACCGCGAGTCCCAACACTGCCACCGTCCCAACACTGTCACCGTCCCAATATTGCCACCGTCCCAACACTGCCACTGCGAGTCCCAACCACACGTGGGCGTGGGGGATTTGGGGGTATGCACCCCCAGAAGTTGAAATACCCCCCCAGAAATCAAAATACCTCCCCCAGAAATCAAATTTTGAAATTTTTTTTTGTTTTTTAGCGATTTTTTGATGCCATTGGATAGTGCTCGATGAGAAACGTCGAAAAATGGTGTTTTTTAGCCATACGACCACTTTTAAGACCATTTTTTGACCTTTGAAAATTTTTCCACCCCCTCCCCCTAGAATTTCGGTGCTGCCCAGTGCCCACCTATGGTCCCAACACTGTCACCACGAGTCCCAACACTGCCACCGCGAGTTTCAGCGTGCATACAGCGAGTCACACATGGATCTCATCGGGGGGAAGGGGTTTTAAGCATACGTGAAAGAATACGTGAGCAGCAAGAAAATTCTGGGGGAGCAGGATATACGGTTAGCATATACGCAGGATATACGGTTAGCGGGATATACATTTAGCAGGATATACGGTTAGCAGGATATACTGTTCACGCATGTAAGCATACGTGAGCAGCAAGAAAATTCTGGGGGAGCAGGATGAGTAAAATCGCCAAAAATGTTACTAAAAAATATAATTTTTTAAGGGAGGGGGTTTCAACTTTTCGGGGGGGAGGGTACAAACCCCCACGCCCATATGTTATTGTAAACCAACTCGCCTAAATCAGATAGATATTCCACAACTGTGTTTTTAGCTTTTTAAGTCGCTTCTCACATGTAATTAAAAGCATTAAGTACATAACGTTCATGGATTATAATGATGGGGTCGCCACGCCAGTGAAGGGTAGAATCAAGAACTTGTTAGATACTAAATCTTAAAATTTTTTGCGTAGTAATTCTTTTGCATTTATAATGTATTTGTAATGTCCAAGTTGTCTAGAAAACAGAGGAATAACCAATATAGTGTGCTTATTGTGATAGTACAACTCAAATGCGCAGTTCGCACGGACATAAATCTCATATTGAAATTTAAGAAAAATATGCTAATTGAGTCTTTGTCCCTTTCCCATGCCTTATTGTATTCTGATACCAAATACCTTAGCAGTAATTTCCTTCAGGCACATAGCTGGCCGTCTTATTTTGGGGGGGACCAACACCAATTTTGGGGGGACTAAGCCCCAAAGATAGCACAAAATAATGTTTAAAAAGTCATATTTTTCCGATTTTTTTGATTTGGGGGGTCCGGACCATACGTGGGCAGCAAGAAATTTCTGGGGGGGGGTGCAAGATTTTTTTGAAGGTCAAAAAATGGCCTTAAAAATGGTGGTATGGTGATAAAAACACCATTTTTCGACGTTTCTCATCAAGCACTATCCATTGGCATCAAAAAATTGCGAAAAAAGCGAAAAAATTTTCAAAAATTGAATTCTGGGGGGTATTTTGGTTTCTGGGGGGTGCATACCCCCAAACCCCCCACGCCCAGGTGTGGTCCGGACCCCCCATTCCCCCAGAGCTACGTGCCTGATTTTTTGAGTCTAAATGCATGATTTCAGCCTAGCAAATACATACCTACCATGGATGCCCCAAATGTTAAGCGTTTTTGCAACAAAATTTTCATGCATGTGCCTGCCAACACACAACGTGTTGGCTGGGACTCGCGGTGGCAGTGTTGGGACCACACCTGGGCGTGGGGGGGGGGGTTTGGGGGGTATGCACCCCCGAAACCAAAATACCCCCCCAGAAATCAAAATACCCCCCCCAGAATTCAATTTTTGAAATTTTTTTTTGTTTTTTTTCGCAATTTTTTGATGCCAATGGATAGTGCTTGATGAGAAACGTCGAAAAATGGTGTTTTTATTGCCATACCACCATTTTTAAGGCCATTTTTTGACCTTCAAAAAATCTTGCACCCCCCCCAGAATTTTCTTGCTGCCCACGTATGGTTGGGACGATGGCAATGTTGGGACGGTGGCAGTGTCGGGACTCGCGGTGGCAGTGTTGGGACTCGCAGTGGCGGTGTTGGGACGGTGGCAGTGTTGGGACTCGCGGTGGCAGTTTTAGGACTCGCGGTGGCAGTGTTGGGACTGGTGGCAGTGTTGGAACGGTGGCAGTGTTGGGTACGGTGGCAGTGTTGGGACCATAGGTGGGCGGCACCGAAATTCTGGGGGGGGGGTGAAAAATGGTCTTAAAAGTAGTCGTATGGCGAAAAAACACCATTTTTTCGACGTTTCTCATCAAGCACTATCCAATGGCATCAAAAAATCGCTAGAAAAGCAAAAAAAATTTCAAAATTTGAATTCTGGCCCCCCACGCCCATGTGTGGTTGGGACTACACCGCAGTACGTACCTACTTATTTCCTGTTTGCCTTGGATATCAATATTCATTTCTTGTTTAATTGTTAACTTACGATGTATGTAGATGTAAGGGCCTATTCTAAAGAATCTACATATGTACATACGTGCTGTGCAGTCCGAATGTATTTCCAAAAATTTACTTGTTTCTCAGGGTCCGTCCCCCAATTCTCCGACCATCCCGATTCTCCGTCTAACGATAAAACAGGTTATTTTTAGATTCCCGCCATTCCCGTTTCTCCGACCGTCTCGGGACACTTCCATTTTTTCAGCATAGCACAAATTCCTTGAATTGAAAACGACAGAAACAGTGAATTAATTAAGGTGTCTGTACGTTATTTTGAAGTTTATGCCAAGGTGTCCATGCGACTGCATGGTTAGTTCCTTCTCAAGGAAAAGAGACAAAAGATGCGAATATTTGCTAAATAAAAAACGCTTATGATAACAGTGTCAAGGAACAAGTTGCAATCAGGTCAATGTTGACAATCTATGATCCTATTTATGATAGCAATCTTTGGAAGATCTGTATTTATTTTTTGAACGTTTGGTGATTGAAGTGATTTACAAGACAGACAAGTGAAGTTCTTCTTTACAAGATGATTATGTTATTTTAGAGTAATTTCCATAGATGCACAGCATGACCGATCTGAAGGTCAACTGGCCGGGAGGGTCAAAACTGAGCTTTTTGGGTCAAAATGACCTCAAAAACTTGTATAAATGCTAAAATGGCGTTAAAACTACGTTATTCTTCAGTTTCTGATCAATTAAAAACATTTTTGAACAAAATTTTCACTTTTTATCCCTTGTTGGCTTCTATCTTGCATTATTTTCTCCAGAAAATTTACCATTTTTTCATTACCCCACCCCCACGTGGATGTCTGGTAATGCCCCAACAGCCTCATTGCCCCAACACTCCCTCCATCAAGTAACTATGCATGAAACAACTTCACGCAGCATCAACAGAAGGAATTAAGCTTCGCAATCTCCATTTCACGAAACCTTCGGATCACAATTTTTTGGTCAATGTGAATGAATTACAAAAACAGGTTAAAGAGCAACAATTACAGTAATAGGCATAGCAATTAATAAGCATATAAATTTTTATTATGCGAAATTGTATTACTTTCTTTGCACTTACACATGAACTGAGTTAATAAGTTGAAAACCTGCTCAGATGGATGGTGAGAAATCTTGTTCAGCCATTTAAACGCTAATCAATTACAAACCATTTAAACGAGCTTACGAAAAGACAAACGCGTAAGATGATATAAAACTAATTAGCCAAATGATAACACACTAGCCGCTAATCAGATAGCCCGGAATTGAGTCCCGGCCGGCTAATCATGTTTTTTGATACAGCAAGTTTGATGTGTGGTCAGCTCGGTTCTGTTGATGCTTTGTGAGATTTATTAAGCTAAGAGAGTCCGAAAATAGGCAAAATTGAAAATAGCGTGAAAGAATTACTCCTGCATATACGATCAATAAATTTTGAATATAACTACTGGCAAGATTTTTGAGAGCAACATCATTCAGGAATCATCCATCTATATAGGATTGAATCTAATTTAATTTGTGCAGCTAAAAAATTCCTTGTTCGGTCTCGATTAACTGTGGCTTAGGCAAGTATCAAACGGGTCCGTGATAAACATAGGTAGTGTTCAATTTTGCAGTCGTATGTTTCAACATTGTTGTCAGGTTTAAGCCTGGGCCTGCGCATATGGAAACCGGCATAAGCCAGGTTTAAACTTGGCCGCGTATCTTAAAACATTTTAGTCGGACTTAAACCAGGCTTAAACCTGAATATATAGGAACCGGGCCCCGTCCACGAAACTATTGCATATCGAATGAATAGTACAACCGATCAAAATTAAAAATCCGTCAATTTAACAAAAGAACGGAAAACGAGGGAATCACGCGCCGTACGAAATGAAATGACAAAAACATTAAGCCCTAAACACGTTTGCCGCATCAGACAGTTGAATTAATACATTGAATCTTGTTGCTAAGCAAACTTCGAAAAAAAGGAAGCCATGCAAGATCCAGTTAATAAAATATTTATACGAAAGCTCTTTCATATTTAACTCATGCACTTCTCGGTTTGTCTGTCAACTTTGTACCGTTTCTCCAACCGTTCTCATTTACCGACCGTAGTCTCGGATCTTCCTGATTATCCTCCAAATGATTAAACAAGCTATTTCAAGATTTTCGCAAATCCTATTTCTTCGAGTCCCGATTACAGGGCGTACGCAGGATTTTTCTAAAGGAGGGTGGTCGAAAATTGGTTAAAGTTCGCCGGGGCACAAAATAAAAGTGCATTTTCTGAGATTTCCGAACATGCTCTATCCATAAAACTTTTCTGAAAAAATTTAATTTCTTAAATATGCAATCAAAAATAGCGTTTTTTTGGCCGCGCTTGAGACATAACATATGGAAAATAATGGTCCTACGGCGCTAAGCGCCAAAAATTTGAGATTTTTCGATGAAAAGATGCCAATTTCCATTATTTTCCATGCATTATCTTATCTTTCCTAAATTGTTTTTGGGCTAAGGAGGGGGGCGCCATAGGTGGGCGGCAACAAACTTGCCTTAAAAATGGTGGTATGGCGAAAGAACACCATTTTCAGCGTTTCTCATTCAGCACTATCCATTGGCATCAAAAAATTGCGAAAAAACAAAAACAAATTTCAAAAATTGAATTCTGGGGGGTATTTTGGTTTCTGGGGGGGTGGGTGCATACCCCAAACCTCCCACGCCAAGGTATGGGGGCGCCCCCCGCCCTGCGTACGCCCATGGGTATATTATATGGTGCATTATGTATCTGTTCACTGGAGCATTGTAATACGATAAATTATGCTTCTGTTGTAATGAAAGTTTTTCGACCAGCTTAGCCGAAAAATCGAAACAGAGCATATCAATATGATGCAAGCTTAAAATAATATGTCTAAGATTAGATTTAGAGCTACTAACTGTCAGAGGCATAGCTGGCCTTCTGAATTGGAGGGAGGGCGGAAATTTTGAAGTCGAGTACCCTCAACAACTATTTGTAAATAGGAAAAAATAATGGTGTTTTTAAGCACAGCGAGATCTAAGCACTGAAAAATTTTAAAAAATTAACTTTATTTGAATGATTTTGGAAAACAAAATATAAGGCCAAAAGCGCCCTAAACTTTTGGGCTTATAAGTTCAAAGTGTGATGAATTCTATTCAAACGATCTTTCAGATGCGCTTTAAGCATTTTAAATTTTTCCTTTGGGGAGCCCTTGTATAATATACTCGTCCTTCTAAACAATTGAGGGGACTAGTCCGCCTATCCTCTCCCTAACTACAAAATGTCACTTGCACTTATACCGAATAACTATAAGTACGTACCACATACTATTGGGCAAACCATTAGATACGCCTCATACCTTATTCTTCCTACATGCCCGATTGACATGTAGTTAGTATCACCAGTCACATTTTAATCGTGCGGTCGAGAATCGAAGAATCGGAACACAATCTGCCTGTCAGTGTGGTCCTGTTGCGTTTTTGTCTGATTAGAGGATAAAGTCAAACATGTATTCGGAATTAACAGAGAAGCTTTTTATTTCGGATAGGAGAGCGTGATTTTCTCAAGCAACAGCGATGAGCATTCAAGGTTTTTGTGTCTGAGCTCAATGATAAAGATCAACAAACTGTAAAATGCGAGACGCGCAAAGCGTGCAAAATTAATTTCGAGCAGAATTATCAGTGCGCAAAAATAACCTAAATTTAACGAATTTAGTCAAATTGCGGCGAATTGCAATACCTATTTCATAGATGAAAGAACAGCCTGAGCAAACCAATCTTCTATGTCCAAATCTAATCCCAGTCAATTTTATGCAATAAAGTTACGATTGAGAAACGCATTTCAACATGAGTGAATTTTATCCCGAAAGTCCGTGCGCCGAAATGTCTGCTGAAACGCTTCCGTCCTGGGTAACCGACAATCCCGGGTCACCGATAAATGGTATAAACATACATAGATCTGTCAATCAAAAAACTCCCGGTTGACCGACAGTGCCGACTCGTTCCGAGTGGCCGACAGTACCGGGTGGCCGACTGTACCGGGTAGCCGACAGTCCCGGGTGGCCGATAGTTCCGGGTGGCCGACTGTACCCAATAACCGTCTGTTTAGGTTAGCCAACAGTACCGACTGATCGACAACTCAGGGTGGCTGACAAGTGTGAACACTTAGATATTACATATGTATTTTTTCTAAATACAAATACGCTATTTTTCTTTTCCTAGATCAACAACAAAGTTTTATCTGACAAATTTGAATATAAACTTATTAACTTATGAACCACATAGATAAACGTAGGCTCTTTGTGTGACATTGACTTGAGAAAGATACACTGTCCGGCATTTTTATATAATGCGACCTTTAAAAAACAACAAGACCAAAAGTTTGCATCAACGATTCATTTTAGTCTAATTAGCGTTAAGATGTTGAAATTATAATATAAAACATTTTTAAATTGTGAATGCAACTCGCAGTGTAGTTTCAATGCCTAATATACGCGCAATGATGCCTCAAAGGTATGCATAAGCAATGAATCGCGTTTAGGCTCCTTCGAAACCAATATATTCTAAAAATAAAACCTCATTTGCATCTTGGAATAGGCGGATAGCTGATTCCTTATTTTTTTGTGAAAACATGCATTTGTTATGTGAAGCGTAGTTCTGTGCTGCGCTCGATTCTTTTGCGTGAAAAATGGGAGGCGATTTCGGCACAGCTGTGTTTATAAACACGATTCATGGCATTCAACTTCACTAAAATTCGAAAGCGGTGCATATCCCGATCATTTCTATTTTTTTCAAAAAAATAAGACTAAGTGCTTCGTTGATGGGGTTACCATCGATAACTTTGAGTGTAACGGTTGTTCAAAGGTTGGAATGAAGAAATCTCGAATAACCGTAAGGAAATCTTTACTACTAAAAAATCCAGATGCGACCCAACGACCTATGCCTGTACTGTTGGCCGTTTCGGAACAATTAGTCAGTTGGAAATGTTTTGAATAACAGATCTAATTTTAGCACCATTTGTCGGTCACCCGGGACTGTCGTCCACTCAGTGCAGTCGGCCACCCGGTATGGTTGGCCACTCGGAACAGTCGCTCGGGACTGTCGGTCACCTGGGAATTTTTCGATTGACGGATCTATTTTTGAAACCATTTGTCGGTCACCCTGGACTGTCGGTCACCCGGTACATAATCGTTGAAATACGTTGCGGACAAAGGGGATAACGAAGTGAAGGAATGTGCGCTTATCGCAATTAACAGTGTTTACTGACAGACACTTGAAAAAGCTTGGGCCAACCCAGAAAACCTACTACAAGCTTTAAAGGAGTTAAAGTTTTACACATTTTCGATAGATTTCAGGGAGTTCAGGGATTTCAGAAAAAATTGGGATTTTAGGGACTTCAAGGAGTTCAGGCTCTTTGCTATATACTATGCACGAAGTGAGTAAACTTGTGTCGTGTGAATATAATTGATGCAGCTGACGTATACGCATCTAAAGCAAGCTAAGCACTCTCCATAATATCCGTGTAATTAAAACAACGTCTCGGCTATAGCAATAGGTGAGCTTGCACCTTCGCCTGCAACTGACCAAAAGACATCTGAAGCAACTGATGCGGGTGCGCGGCGATGCATTACACTTCTGCGGATAGAAATGGTCGACGGGTCATGAAGGAAAACACGTTTTTTGCATAAGCTCCTGGAAAAACCATGATAGACAAGTCATGAGCACATATGTACACCCGATTTTGAGGTCGAGCAGAATGACCTGTTGATCAATTTTTATACAAATAAAAAGTAAGCAACCAACATACATAATTTAGATGTTACAGTGTGCTATTTCGTTTACAATGTTATTACCTATGTAAAGAAGCGTAAGGAAAAAATTTGAGAAAAATCGAAAAATCTTTTGATTGATATCAAATTTGGACATAAAAATCTATCATTTAACCTATCTACATGGCTGATTCATCTACATCGAGTCCTAGTTTGACTTCAGGAAATTTCGAAATCCTTGTCTAACTCTTGACTCATTACCATTTTAAAGTCGTGTTTTGACTGTCTTTTTGGTATACTTCGAGGTTTTAATTTTTCCCTCTGGGAGACCCTTGTAGAAAATAAATAAAAAATAGCAACACTAAACGCAAAAGTCTCTATTAACCCTACTTTTACCGAGCTCTAGATCCGTGATCTAGTTGCCTGTTTTTGCAGTTTACTGTAAGGCCACAAATTCTTATGTGGTAAGCTTCTCAGTACCCTTTTTTTACTGCAACACATGTTTTATTGAGCAGAAGAAAACATATTGACCTATATTTTATTAGAAAGGCTTGATTTCGTGATTTTATACCATGTGTTACGTGAGTTGCAGATCGTATTTCTTAGACATTTTTGAATGTTCAAATACGTTTTTCACTTGGTTTTCAGTTTTGTGCAAACTTAATGACATTTTTGAAGTTCTCATGCTCTTGGCTACCAGAAATATGTATTTTTATTTATTTTTGTCATCTCCCAATGACTAGATTTTCGATCTAGACCTTGGTAAGTCTAGGGTGCGTGTAACAGGAGGGTTAAACTTTCTGGATTTCACGAAACTATTAAACAATGTAATTCGGAATCCCTGAAGTCCCTAAAGTCCCTGAAATTCCTAAAGTCCCTGAAATCCCTAAAGTCCCTGAAAACCTTGAAGTCCCTGAAATCCCTGAAGTCCTTGAAATCCCTGAAATCCCTAAAGTCCCTGAAATCCCTAAAGTCTTTGAAAACCTTGAAGTCCCTGAAAACCTTTAAGTCCCTAAAATCCTCGAAGTCCCAAAAACGTTAACATCCCTGAACTCTCTGAAATCTTTGAAATCCGCAAAAAAAGTTCGTATCCGCCTCAGCATGTAGTAGGCTTTCTGGGTTGGGCCAAAAGCTTCGTGGTTTGGATTGCAAGATCTCATTCTCAGAATATTTTTTGAACGGAACACCCCAACTTTTCACAAAACAGTCGAAAAAAGGTCTGAAAATTCCTTCTTCACGTGCGAAATAGCGGTTTTTCTCCGTTTTACGTTGTCTTGACTGTATTGACACGGCGCGAAGCGCCGGAGGCAGGGATAAATTTTTAAAGTTTGTATTTCAAAATGGAAGGAAAATATTTTGAAATTGCTGTTTAATGCTCTAGAAATTGCTTTGAGTCATGAAAAGACATTCATGGCGCAAAAATATAGCTTCCGTGGCGCCAAAAACGTAAATAAATGCCACTATAGTTACATATTTTCCAACGTGAGGCGCAAGAAAAATTTGATAAATTACGATCGACGATGGCCAAAAATCATTGAAAATTATATACTTATGCAGCTAGCTATGTCGGGTCGACGGGGGGGGCAGCCACTCTCGCCTCCCCTAAATCCGCCCCTGAGTACAATCATCACACATTAAATCGCCTAACAGCCCGAAATGTAAAATAATAAATTGTAAAACAAGCTCGAGAATTTGATACACTGAATCGTTATAATTTTCGTTTTGATGAAAGCATGGCCGGTCGAATGGGCATATGTGGGAAGGGGTTGTGGTAACATCCAAAATGAAAAATGAAGTTTTTCTGGGGAAAAAAGCAAAAATAAAAGCCAAAAATAGATGAGAATCAGTACTTAAAAACTTGCTATGCTACTTTTTTTAGCAAAAGTTCACAAGTCATTCCATTTCGAGATACAAAGTTCTCTGGATGACAAGCATAGCCCAATGCAATTACGCGACGCACTATTCCACCTGTAGTGCGATCGATAGTTAGGAATCGAAAATGTGGTGCGTGCAAAGCAGGGGTGCATTTTGAGTAGGTACTACCTATCGTGGCGTATCCAGGATGTTCGTACATATGTAATTGTCTCGAAACAGAGGAATGACCCCACAGATGCTTAAGACACAATTTCTGAGAAGTTCGACCAACTTTGTGATAAGTCAAAAATTAATCATACCTCAAAACAACATATAAAGCACAGTTTTTTATTCTAAACATCATGATGCTATTCATTTGACTTGAAAACAAAAATTCGCTGTGCTACAGTACGCCAAACATTGAATTTTTTGCCAATTTCACTATTTTTCATTACCTTTATTAAAATTCAATTTTCTCCACGAATAATTAATATCATTCATTCAAACAGCTTTCAATCGATAGAAGAATAAATTTTCAATTAGCTGAATGCAAAAACTTTCGATACATGTTAATTTACACTTTACACTGCGGTTTAAACTCAATAAGTATTCGTTAAAAATTACAAAAAAATTTAACTTATACTCGGTTCCTGTAGGCCCCTTACATATACAGCAAAAATTTTTGCCCTTTTTACACAGCTTGTGCCTTGGACTAAATACAAAAAAAATTTTATCAAAAAAAAGTACCCTGGACCACCAAAACAAGCTTCCGATTGACCCAATATACCCAAATTTGCATATAAAAACAGTGCATTGCATAAGCACAGCCTTTTTTCAACGAATACTATCCGTAAAAACAGCTACCAATTGATAGAGAAAAAATTTCCTATCAGCTGAATGCAAAAAATTGTTATACACTTTATTTATCACTTTACACTGCAGTTTAAACTTGATACATATTCTTTGAAAATTACAAAAATTTCAACATATTCACGGTTCCTGCGGGTCTGTTACATGAAAAGCAAAATAGTTTGCCCTTTTATACAGCACATCCCTTAGTCTAAACATAAAAAAAATTTCAGCAAAATAAAAGTACTCTGAACTACCAAAACAAGCGTCCGATTGACCCATTATACCCAAATTTGCATATAAAACAGTGCATTGTATGAGCACAGATTTTTCTCAACGAATAATCAATATCATTCGTTGAAACAGCCACCAATCGATAGAGAAAAAAATTTTCTATTAGCTGAATGCAAAAAATTGTTATAAACTTTACTTTACACTTTATGCTGCGGTATAAACTTAGTATACATTCGTTAAAAATTACAAAAAATTTTAACATATTTACGGTTCCTGCGGGTCTTTCACGTGCAAAGCAAAAGGTTTTGCACTTTTTACCCATGGTCTAAATATAAAAAGAAATTTATCAAAATAAAAAGTACCCTGAACTACCAAAAAAATGTCCGAACGACCCATTATACCCAAATTTGCATATAAAACAGTGCATTGCATGAGCACAGATTTTTCTCAACGAATATTTAATATCATTCGTTGAAACAGCTACCAATCAATAGAGAAAAAAATTTCCTATTAGCTGAATGCAAAAAGTTGTTATACACTTCACTTTACACTTTACATTACTGTTTAAACTAAATACATATTCTTTAGGAATTACAATAATTTTAACATATTTACGGTTCCTATGGGTCTGTCCAGGGTACTTTTTTTGATAAAATTTTTTTTGTACTTAGTCCAAGGCACAAGCTGTGTAAAAAGGGCAAAAATTTTTGCTGTATATGTAAGGGGCCTACAGGAACGGAAAATAAATTAAAATTTTTTTGTAATTTTTGACAAATACTTATTATGTTTAAACCGCAGCGTAAAGTGTAAAGTAAAATGTATAACAATTTTTGCATTTAGCGAATAGGAAATTTTTTCTCTATCGAGTGGTAACTGTTTCAACGAATGATATTGATTATTCGTTGAGAAAAATCTGTGCTCATGCAATGCACTGTTTTATATGCAAATTTGGGTATAATGGGTCAATCGGACGCTTGTTTTGGGAGTTCAGGGTACTTTTATTTTGCTAAAATTTTTTATGTTTAGACTAAGGGATGTGCTGTATAAAAAGGGCAAACTATTTAGCTTTTCATGTAACAGTCCCGCAGGAACCGTAAATATGTTAAAATTTTTGTAATTTTTAAAGAATATGCGCTCGGTTTAAACTGCAGTGTAAAGTGAAAACAAAAGTGTATAACAATTTTTTGCATTCAGCTGATAAGAAATTTTTTCTCTATCAATTGATAGCTGTTTTACGCATAGTATTCGTTGAAAAACGGCTCTGCTTATGCAATTCACTGTTTTTATATGCAAATTTGGATATATTGGGTCAATCGGACGCTTGTTTTGGTAGTCCAGGGTACTTTTTTTGATAAAATTTTTTTCGTATATAGTCCAAGGCACAAGCTGTGTAAAAAGGGCAAAAATTTTGCTGTATATGTGAGGGACCTAGAGGAACCGAAAATAAGTTAAAATTTTTTGTAATTTTCAACGAATACTTATTGAGTTTGAAGCGCAGTGTAAAGTGTAAATTGATATGTATCAAAAGTTTTTGCATTCAGCTGATTGAAAATTTATTCTTTTATCGATTGAAAGCTGTTTGAATGAATGACATTAATTATTCGTGGAGAAAATCGAATTTTAATAAAGGTAATGAAAAATGGTGAAAATGGCAAAAAATTCAATGTTTGGCGTACTGTAGCACAGCGAATTTTTGTTTTCATGTCAAATGAATAGCATCATGATGTTTAGAATAAAAAACTGTGCTATATATGTTGTTTTGAGGTATGATTAATTTTTGACTTATCACAACTCACCATTGTCGAAGGTTGAACTTCTCAGAAATTGTGTCTTA
>JAVLUZ010000436.1:0-105299 GCA_036768485.1 Mermis nigrescens
CAAAATTCTGAGGGAGATTTTCAAATTGGAATATTGGCCTTAAAAATAGTGCTATGGCGAAGAAAACACCATTTTTGAACGCGTTTCTTGTCGAGATCTATCTATCGGTACCTACCAAAAAAACCCAAAAGAGCAGAAAGATTTAAAAAATTGAATTTTGGAGGTATTGTTAAATATTTACGTTTTCTTGTTGGGTATTTTGCCTTAGGTGCATACTCCCCAAAGCCCCTACGTCTAGGTATGGTGTCCAATGCTTAATATAAAGCTTATAAAATAAATCTCAAATCTGCGTTTTTGCTAATCACTTGCAACGTTAATTTATTCGATATTGTGGCTAGATAAATATTACAATAAGTTATATCCTATGATTATTTGCGATACCGCAACAAAAGACTGTGATTTCTAAATAATGCATGCGTCCATTCAGTACTCTTCTGGCGTTTAATCCCACCGAACCACCGGATTTTATTCCTGCCCATGTAAACTGATAACCATTAGGCATGGGAGGTTAGGGGTATGCACCAGGTTCAATCAGAACGTCGAAAATTGCCGTTTTTCCAACATACCATAATTACTATTTTTTGACCCAGAAAAATATTGCAACATGGCGCTGCTCGAGCTATGGCGATATCTGCTTTTGCAGAGTGAGTGGTTCAGTTATCCAGCCCAATGTTTTATCTTTTGTTCGACAGGATGTTGCTTTCTTCTGCAGGCCGCAGAATATACTTCGATTTTCGCGTTGCTTAGAAAAAGTCTGATTTTTAGCAGATCTTGCAGTTTTAGGCACAGATAGGTTTTTCTTTGATTTCCTTACTTTCATTTTTTTGTTTAGGAAATTTCTGAGTTTTAGCAAATTTTGTGACATTTGTAGATAGGAGCTTTTCTAGTCCCCTCCTTTTACGTCCTTGATAATTCTTTGTTCCAAGTATATTCTACCTTTTTTGTTCCATCGGAGCATTTTTTCTTGCTATATGATCTAATGCTTGAAGAACAGCTTGGCATAAACGTAAATTACTAGTAGCTGTGGCGACAAAATCGAATTAAGTTTCGTAGATAAAATAGATTGGACTAATCTACAGGGCCGGATTCATGGGGGGCGCGGGGTCGGCGGCTCCCCCCATTGGCCAAAAGTATTTGGCGAGATAAAGAATGGATATGCAATTTGCAATGATTTTTGGCCGCCAGTGACCATAATTTCCCAAATTTTTCCGACGCTACGCGCCGGATGATACCTAATTGATGATATTTATTTACTTTCTTGGCGACCTGGAAGCCCTTTTCTGTTCATGCAAGTTTCAAAACAATTTTAACAGCAGAAACAGCTATTTTTGCATAGTTTCTTCTATTTACAATTAAAAATTTCGATGTTTCGCATCAAACGCTATAAATTCAAGTAAATCATGCTTCTAGACGTCTATCTGCCTTAATTTCATCGATTTTTCCGGCGCTTCGCGCCTGATTTTTGTTAAAGTCAAAAAGAAATTTAATGATTTTTTCGCACAAAATTGGTCGAAAATTCTAAAATTTTTAGAAAAAATATTGCGTCAAAAGTGATCTTATGTAAAAGTGTACAATGTAAAACACCGAAAGAATTGCTATTTCGCGCGTTAAAGGCAAATTTTTGGACCTATTTTCGACTGTTTTTGGAAAAGTTGGGTTACCACCATACGTGGGCAGCAAGAAAATTCTGGGGGGGGGGTGCAAGATTTTTTTGAAGGTCGAAAAATGGCCTTAAAAATGGTGGTATGGCGATAAAAACACCATTTTTCGGCGTTTCTCATCAAGCACTATCCATTGGCATCAAAAAATTGCGAAAAAAAACGAAAAAAATTTTCAAAAATTGAATTCTGGGGGGGTATTTTGATTTCTGGGGGGGGTTTTTTGGTTTCTGGGGGGTGCATACCCCCAAACCCCCACGCCCAGGTGTGGTTACCACCCCCTCTTAGAAAAATCTTAGATCCGCCACTGCTACTCTATGTTACTTACACTTATCTTTGACAGCGCATTGTATTCTAGGTTTACCGTTTCTCTTCGTTTATGTAAAAAACTAAGGCTCACATTTTTCATGGCCTTAAATTGTATTTGTTGTGCTAGTTAGCTATTACATTGCATCTGTGAAGTAAAATAAATCAGACACGATATGAACAACTTTCCTCGATTCAGGATTGGGATCGACCGGAGGTCCATTTTTTCACTCGGGCCGGAGCCGGAGCTCCGGCCATCCGTCACCTCCGGCTCCGGCCGGGCCGGAGCCGGAGGCCGGAGGCCGAAGGCCGGAGGTGAACTTAGAATTTTCAGTTGAACTAGAATTTTAAATATAATTCATATGATGTATAGTATATAGGTTTGTATAAATACATTGCTCATGAATAAGTAAAAGATCTGTAGAAGTGAATGCTTATTATCTAGCCATGCATTTATATGTACTAAAATATTGCGACTATATTAATTATTTTTCAATTAATTGTCATCAGCGATTTCTTCATCTTCCATTTCCATATCAGACGAAGCACTGTCACTGTCCGATTTGTAAGGCTCAAAATATATGATATAATATTTCACCAATGGTGCATTCACAATGCCACATTAGTGTTCACTAGGGATGCGGGGATACCCGCACCGCTATTACCCGCTTCTTTTTTGGTACCCGCACCCGCACCCGCTATTCCAAAATTTTGCTACCCGCTCCCGCTAAAAATATCGTGATAAAACAGCGGGTGGCGGATAATAATATTTAAATTTACGAAAAGACAAAACGATTCTAAGGCAGTGGCACGTGAATGAAAAAACCAAAATGTATAGCAGTGACATCTAATGTACCAGTACAAATAAGAAAAGCAAACATCTACTTGTAATGAGTCATATTTTTAGGTACCCACTGGACTGCAGATACGTGTTCAAGCTCTCTTATGGTTAATTCCAATTATGCGAATTATGCTTTTTAAAAAGAGGAGTCTATGTGTCAGTCTTTGACGTGCATCAGTTTAACCACTCTAGCGTGTGTAGAAAGATTTTGCAGCAATGTATTGTACACTGCTTTTTTAAGACGAAATGGGACGTTTTGGCGCCGCCGTTTGAGGCGCCACACTCTTTGTAATATTATTAATTATTAACATTCATTTATGAATAAAGTATAATACAGATTCCGAAAGCCCATTCAATTCTCTACGTGATGGTACAAATTACTTTTAGAATATCTCTGAATTTAGTGAGATAATCAAACGCATCTAAAAATACACTGGATTTTCTACGGTTTTTCAGTCGTACACAAACGAATACTCATCGGATCGAAAAGTACAATATGCTATTTTGTAGCTTGTAGAACCTGCTTTCTGAATATATAATTTACTTTCAAATTGCTCCAAAGTTATTTTAATTAATATAATTTATAAGTTGCTGGCGCCAAAGCGTCGTAGACCCTTTTAAAGAAGAGAATGACAACAACAAATGGCTAAACATTTTATTCTGCAAAGTGCGAATATATTATACTCATTTTAGTCAATGCTTCAATCATTGACAATTTACTTATTTTTAATCTGCAAATTTAATCCATCGAGAGTTAGTCTGCAAATAAAAAGACAATCAGCTTGACGATTAATATGAATTTTAAACGCAGTAAATAACTGCATTAAGTGGACGAAAAAATTGTGCATTTTTAGCCCTATTTATTTTATGCTATATCTCCTGCTAAACCCGCCACCCGTACCCTCTATTTTTAAGGTGCGACACCCGCACCCGCTAAAGCAAAATTTTGGCACCCGCACCCGCTATTCAAAAAATGTGCACCCAGCTGCTGCATCCCCTAGTGTTCACATTCACAGCTTCACATATTAAACCTGTGTTTGTACAAATTCACAAAATAAGCAATCTGAGTGCTAAGCTTCAAAAGAAAAGAAGAGCATTAAAGCATTGAATGATTCGCTTCAAAAACCCTCCGGCCTCCGGCCCCTTTGTACCTCCGGCCGCCGGAGGCGGAGGACCAAAAATGGCCGGAGGAGCCGGAGCCGGAGCCGGAGCCGGAGCTCCGGTCGATCCTAATTCAGGATTGGGAGAATTATTTGCAATAAGCTAAAAATTATTACTGATAAACGCAGGTTGGGGGAGGGGTATCTAAAATTCAAAAACCCCATATCTGTCAAAAATAATCAAAAAATTTTTTTTCGCGACTTTCCTATGCTGATAGGTAGAATTTAATGGGAAACGTCATCAAACAATATTTTTGTTTCATCATCAATTTTGGGCATTTACTTAAAAAATTTCGACGACACCTAGGACCCGCCAGAATTTAGGCCCTGCTCACGCCGGGACGCTGGTACCCAGCATTGAAATATACGCCAAAACTTCATGATAAATCATTTTGTATATCGCCTGATTGTGCTTAACGCTAATCCGTGCCTTTTCAACCATGTCTGATCCATGCTTAACAAACCTAAATTGTTTTCGACGTTTTCTATGCATTTGACAACTGTTTGTTTTTCCGATTTGGCAAATTGCCAATTCAATTCAATTCACGTCATTTGCTCTTCTACGATGCCAAAAATTCTTTTTCCGAGTTAAGCCAAAATAGAAAATCGACGTATGACTCGATCATTGTTATTTAGTCAGAATTCGCGAAATAAATGGTGTCCGAAAATAGTGCAAAACAATGCATAAAGTGCATATAAAGGGTTCATAAATTAAAAACGACAAATATTTTGAACGAAATTGTCATACGACAATAGCATGAGACAAAGGTAACTGAAAAAAATAAATCGGGTGAAAAAAGCCGGTAATGGTGCTTTCAAATGCTATGCTTGTTTGTATGCTGTGATTGTTTTTCGCGATATGCGTTTTATTTTCGCCGAAATTAAAAAAATAATGATCTTGATATTACTGAATAGAGAAAGTAAACAATTGACAAACTTTATAACAGATTTCGGCGTAGTGCAAAGAAATTATGAAGAAATTATTATGAAATGTTTTCTTGGTGGAGAAAATCCCATTCTTGTTTCCGATAACGTTTATCTTGACTGAAAATAGCTTGCACAAGCCGATTCAAGTAATTAAAAATGATCGAGCAAGAATGAATTGGCTAGTAGTGGTAATTTTTTTTAAGTTAATTGGGAATAACTCGTAATTTACTCAAATTTGGAGTTGAAAAGTTAAATTAAACACGTTTGTCTCAATGAGATAAAAATCATTCTTTAATTATAAAAGAGCAACTAGAATTTCGATATCAGTTTTAAAATTTGAGCCTTAGGGGACGGTATGACCAGAAATACATGATATGGGCTCTGGTGTGTAGGCCGGCCCCCAGAATGGAAAAATGTGAAATTTTTCCGGGAAAATGGGGCAAAGTGATGGCCAAACATAGATTAAAATTGAACATCATCAAAAGTGCTTCAATATTGACCGGAAAGTGTGGGAAAATGTAGTTTGAACACTATTTTAGCATTCCTACTAGTTCTCGAGTTCATTTTGACCTCAAAACCGCTCAAGCTGTGGGACCCGCAGATCAAGTGAAACCAACCCCCCCACCTTAGTCATGGTGTGCATCTATGGGTATTGTCGTCTAGGCCCACGTCACTTCTGCGCCATCAGATTTATTGTCTATGAGGATAGTTGATCACCTAAAACTGTTGCGCACAATATACAGGGGCGGATTTAAGGGGCACGGGAGCGGCCCCCCATTGGCCAAAAATACTTGGCGAGATAAACAATGGAAATGCAATTTGCAATGATCAGCGACCATAATTTCTCAAATTTTTCCGGCGCTACGCGCCGCATGATACCTATTAAATACATTTATTTACTTTCTTGGCGACCTGGAAGCCATTTTCTGTTCATGTAGGTTTCAAAACAATTTTAACAGCAGAAACAACTATTTTTGCAGTTTTCTTCTATTTTCAATTAAAAATTTCGATCTTTCGCATCAAATGCTACAAATATAGGAAATCAAGCAGTAAATCATGCTTCTAGACGTCTATCCGCCTTAATTCCACATATTTTCCGGCGCTTCGCGCCAGATTTTTGTTGAAGTCAAATAAATTTAACGATTGTGTCACATAAAATTGTCGAAGATTTTAAAACTTTCAGAAAAAATATTGCGTCAAAAGTGATTTTACGTAAAAGTATACAATGTAAAACACCGAAAAAACGCTGTTTCGCGCGTTAAGGGCAAATTTTTGGACCTATTTTTGACTGTTTTTCTGGAAAAGTTGGGATACTGCCTCTCCCTAGGAAAATCCTAGATCCGCCACTGACAATATTGTGGTGTTTTTAACGTTTTTAGCAATTTTTGCACAAAAATATAAAATTTTCAGCGCTAACCGCCATGTTTACTGATTTTTTTAATTTTAATTTGCTCGATTTACTAATTTTTTAGAATTTGTCATATGTTCTGTGGACCTCGATCCGAAGAAGAACATTTTTTGTTATTGTGATTTTCTTTTTCTACGAATATTCTTCTTAAACGTTTTTTTCACATTTAATTCGTTCAAAAATAGTAATTATATTGCGCAACCATATTTTTTTATTCCAAATAATAAAGTCTATAGAAATTTTCTATTCCAAATAATAAAGTCTATAGAAATTTTCAATGGGCTGCCCAACGAATTCTCATCTTGTAAGTTGAACTTTCGTACGTATATGGTGTGGTCTCCTTTATATCTCCTGATAAAATGCCTGTATTACATACATGCAGGGGCGTAGGCAGGGGGGGCGGGGGCGGCCGCCCCCCCCTTAGCCCAAAAATAATTTTTGGAAAAGGTAAGGAAATGCATGAAAATTGGCATCATTTTATCGAAAATTCTCAAAATTTTCGGCGCTTTGCGCCGTAGAATTATTATTTTCGTTAATTTAGGCCCAAGCGCGGCCAAAAAACGTCATTTTTTATAGCTTATTAGGAGAAAATGAAATTCTTCCGAAAAAATTGAATTTTATGAGCTTAACGGATAGAGCATGTTCGCAAACGTCAGAGAATGCACTTTATTCGGCGCCCCGGCGAACATATCCCTTAATATGGGTCACCAATTTTGGACCGCCCCCTTAAAAAAATCCTGCCTACGCCCCTGCATACATGTATACATGGGCGTACGCAGGGGGTGGGCGGGGCCGCCCTAATCCAAAAATAATTTCGGAAAGGTAAGGAAATGCATGAAAATTGGCATCTTTTAATCGAAAAATCTCAAAATATTCAGCGCTTCGCGCCGTAGAATCATTATTTTAGCTAATTTAGGCCCAAGCGCGGCCAAAAAAACGTCATTTTTCTTAGTTTTTTTAGAGAAAAAGAAAAATTTTTCGAAAAGTTTGAATTTTATGAGCTTAACGGATAAAGCATGTTCGGAAACTTCAGAAAATGCACTTTATTTGGTGTCCGGGCAAACATATCCCGAAATATGGGTTCACCAATTCTGGACCGCCACCCCACTCCCCTTGAAAAATTTCTGCGTGCGCCCCTGCATGTAGATAATGGCTCAACTTCGGTTGGAGAAGTTCCTGATCATTTTCAGGGGGAGGGGAATGACTCGCAATTTTTGACTGAAAAGGGCCAATAACATTTAACAACGGCCAAAAAAATTTGATGGATATCCCATCATCTCCCATGTCACATGTGTGTTCCCACTGTCTCTTAGGTATATGCATGACGGCATATCTGGATGTTCACCACAATCTGCGTTTTGCGTTAAAATAACCATGAAAATTTTATATAAACAAGCTTTGAAACCACCGCACATGATCGCCTCTTGTCGATTTTGAGCACGATTGCAAAAAGTATTAATTTTTGTATTTCCGTCTGAAAATGTCGGCTTTTGTCCTCCTGTACTTCTGGCCAGACCCATATACCGTCCTTCCTATATGAAGCCTCTTCCCTATCCGTCGTCCAAAAGTACAGTCGTCTTGCGCATTCGAGTTTTTTAGGCGAAGTCTTAAGCTAAGCTATTTGAAGCTTTTCCTTGTTTTTGACCAGAAAGGTCACTTGCCATACATGTTCTGCGCTGAAGGGGGGGTAGGGTTGACCCTTTTGACTCGTAAAATGGTTGCGGCTCCTACCCTTCCAATTTTTCGTAAAAATCGTATTTGCATTTGAAGCGTTTACTCTAATCTACGACGCTTTGCGCCACTTACTCATTTTTCTTCACTATATTTCGTTCAGTTTATTAGATTGTACAAATATTTTTCAAGATTTTCATATTTTGTATTTGTGAAAGAACGAACATTTTACCAAACGTAATAAACAATGTTTTTGACCTATACCCATCGTATTTTAGCACAAATAAGTACTTTTTCTGAATTGTTTTGTCCCTGACCCCCAGAATTCCGATGTTACTTTTTAATTAGTCTTTTATTGTACCTACTTATTAACTTTCATGTTGAGCTATCAGAAGGTATTAGTCGTGTCAGTGCAATTTGTATCATTTTACAGACTCAAGCGATGATTGTGACCTCGACTTAGAACTTACGCCTTCGGTCAACGGCACCTCGGTGGGTTCCTTGTCCCCACTGAGCACCGCCAAAGCGTTAGGCTGGAACTTGACCCCTCCGCCGTGCTTCCTCGCTTCCTCATCGCCTCATCACTATCGCCATCATTATCGGGGTCGAAATAAGTACAAACACGTCAAGCACGTGAACCCGAATAAGGTGGGGGTTCAACAAAGATTGAGAAGTGCCAAAACGGACCAGCAACGACAAGATCATAAGTCAACGACGACCCATAATCGTGCTCTCAAGCCGCACCAAAACGCCAATTGTATGGATGCTAGCTTATTCAGCAACATGCTCATCGAGCATCCTAGCATGTCCGTATACTATCACTGCAGTGAAAGTCAATTGGGGGCAAATGATGAGAACAATGGGTCAACATCGCCAAGTAGTTTGTTTGGCCTAAAACCGTCAAATGAAGGTCACGAGTGCGATAGCACTACCAAAGAAAACGTGGCGCCTTTTGCGCCACCGCCACCTTTCACCCCTTGTCGCGTTGAGTCACAGGTCAATCCTTGCTACGTCATCACCGGCCTCGACGTCTGCAGCCCTCTGGCGACGGTGCCGGCGCCCGGCCAGCGCCTTCAAATTCTCCAATCGCCTCAAACGCCTCAAGCCGGGCGCCGACGGGCTAAGCGTCAGCATTTTACCATTTATGACGCGGCATTGTCGGCTAAATCTGCAGGAGCAGGCGGCGGCTTTAACAAACCGCCCAAACAAAAGCTGAAAAATTCGCCGAAGTCCTTAAACTAATTTTTCTGGCACATAAAAGACATTTTATTTTTAGTTTAAGAGGGAGTAAATCGGCTGAACCAACTCCATCAATGTTTTTGTGAAAAAAACTTAAATTCCCGAATTTACAATCATAGTTCATAATTATAAGATCGCGCCCATATAGTTAGCAGGGGGATAACGGAAGCTTTCCACCCAAGCGGTTGGTCTGCTGCTTCGTTCCACAAGGCTGAGCTTTTTTGTCCCCTTCTCCCTCTCCCCGATTTATGCAAAAATTTCGACTTTTGGATCATGTTTGGTGGTTTTAACCATTCTTGGTCAGAATAACTTGCAGGCCATTGACCCATAAGCTGTGAAAATAGTCGTCCACTAATCCTCTCAAGCTTCCGAGCTGTTAATGTGATCAGCCTTAATCCTGAGCATGAATCTCTTTGCACCCTTTTCCATACTACGCACTACTTTTCGTGCTTATTTGTTACAATATACGTTTTGCATTGCATGTAATAGCAAATTCGTGCGTTTATTTTCAGGTTTTTCAGTAGATTTCTATGCAGAAAAAAAATGGAAAAAGATCGTGAATGGCACTGCAAAAAAATTTTGTAAAAACAATCGTTTATGTAAGCCCCTTCCGAATTTTCAAGCGCCCTCTTCACTTCATAATAATGTATATTCAATTAATTTATTTTCTCGCTGTTGTGCGCATTATTATTGCAAATATAGGATTTTCAATGTTTCTGGAGGTATCTATATGTTGCTCTAAGACTGAATATGTAAATCGTTTTCGACTTTTATCAGATTGTTTCAATTTCCATGCACTTTGGTTGTTTTCTCCAAAATTTTTTAAATTTAACCTAAAGTTCCAATTTTAAGTTTAGGATGCATACAGGTCAAAAGACTGAAAAAGGCTTCAAAATATTAAGACTTATTTTTTTGTAAGATATGCGAGTTATTTGATAAAATCGGGGAAAGCATACGTTTGTGTGTGTGTGTGTGTGTGTGTGTGTGTTGTGTGTGTCTCCGACAAAAGGCTGACAGATTGCGATTACAGCATTGATCTAATATAAATTTACCGTAATCTGTCAGCTTAGTGCCCATGAAAATTCTTAAAATTTTTGCCCAAACTCATGTAAAACAGATTGTGGATCATGCGTGGGGAAGCAGCTGAGTTATGAGGATATGGGTGCTGTAAAACTAGCAGAAATCCGAAAGTAAAATTCCAAAAATTCAATTCTTGCATCTGCTGATTTATCGAATGATCTGAACCCTAAACGCCCACGTGTGGTCTAGACACCAAGTCGGGCAAACAGAACATTTTATGGGAAAATGGGAGTTTAAGCAAGATCAAAAAACAGTCAAACTCGAGATTGCTGATAATTCAGTTGATTTTGCTCTCAAGATTTAAGGTTTGTATAATTTTAGACGGCTCTTTTAGCTCAAAAAAACCCGCGGCTGTACCCCTAAGACCGAGCCAACAGCCTGAATTCTGTACGAAGTGGCAAAAAACCGCTGAATATGCCCAAAAAACTTTATTTTGCGTCCGATCAATATAGGGTGTTCCGCCGAATCCGTGGAGTCGGGGTAAGAACCATGTATGGGTGGAGACCAAATTCTGGGGTGCCTGGATGGCGTGAAACTGGCTAAATCCCAAAAAAGTTCCAAAATTAATTTCTGGGAGGATGTCGAATTTTGGGCGGGCCTACCAGATTTTGGGGCAAAACCCTTACGCCTATATGTGGCTTTAAACCCTCTCCACCTTCCAGCGCTTTAGAATGGGGCTGTCCTCTCCTAGCGTTTCATGCGTTGCACGTGTGGTTCATAAACCTGAATTTGTCCTTGTTCTTCTTTAGGCACTGATTAGGCTTTTCGCTTCATTTTATAAAAATCGGTGTTGGTAGTGTAAAATTTTAATGTAATCATGTACTGCGCTGCTAATCAAACGATTTCTGGCTTTGATCTTCACGCGTCTGATTCTCATGTTCGATGCTTGTATTACTGTAAAAATGCGTGTGCGTGTGCGTTAAAACGCTGGCGTTCTTTTTGCGCCGTCACTTTCGATATTTTGGCTTATTTCAATATATATTTTTTCTTTCTTACGCGTGTATTTCTGCTTTTTGTCCTTTAAAACCGTATTTCGCTGTAATGAGCTAATGCGCGTCAATTCGTCGTGGTGTTATATGTTCAAACAGACCGCTACCTACTTTAAAGTTATTCAAGGAGCCTTACATTCTTCACGTCATTTTTAGCTAACCTAAGGTCTTTGCTTTTCGTCTCACTTTGTGCCCATTTATAAATCTTAGTCGAAATGTGTGTTTTGTTCGGTGTAATTTTGAAGCATTATATAGCTTGTTTAGTCCATATTTAGTGCGAGATGTAAAGTACGCAATTTAAATAAATGGGCAATGCTCAGCTATAGCCTACGCATTTGTAACCAGACTCGAGGCTCATTGATAGTTCGTTGTTGTTAATTTCCTCGAAAAACTTTGAAAGCATTTATCGCAGGCCATGTCAAAGGGACTCCAGCTTGCTGACAAAATGCTATTTAAAATTTTCCAGCCGATTCTTACTGTTTTATTCTATTGCTTGCTTGCTGCTTAATGCTACGTTGGAGTCATAACAGCATCGTATTTCTTTCACGGCGAATTCTACTGACCTCGATATTTTCAGATATAAAATCATTATTCCAGTTTGAAACCGAAAAACTTTTCGCCATTAGTCCTCAGTTTATCTGGATTAAGAGATTACTTATAGTCGGTTTCATTTATTTGAGACCTTTTTCAGTAAATTTTTTTGAAGGCTACAGTATGCCTAACTAGGGAATTTACTGTACCTCGACAGAAAAGTTGTGTGGGGGGTGAGCGGCCACCATCCTTCCATTTTTAATGCACTAAACCGTCCATTTAGACTCAATTCAAGCATCTAAACATTGCTGTACACTACACTAAGTGTTGGTACTAAATAAAAATCTTGCAGCAGGAATCGAACCCGTGTTTCTTCGATGACAATCAGCCGTTCTACCACTATGCTAAGCAAAAGTTTGTGGCGTTGTTTAAAATGCTGGTCTATTGTGCTTAACAGTCAATTCATGATAAGTTGAATGCGCGAATTTTACCCGCATGTTGCACGACCCGCTGTAAAACGAGAATAAATTATGCTGTTCGAAATTTTATTGAAAAACCCTTCCTATGCAGCTACATTGATCTCTAAATGACCTGCAGTAAGTGGCCCAACCCGTACATCCTACTAATGAAAAAGATAGTGAGAAAGAAATAGCATGTAAATATGTAGAATAGGGCATAACCATGATAACCATTCACGGAGCCTGGGAGAAACGGCGAAACTATATGGCAAGCATAGGTAACCACACCTGGGAGAAACGACGAAACCTTGATAAGCATACGTAACTACACACGGAGCCTGGGAAACGGGAAAAACGGCGAAACCGTGATAGCCATAGCTAACCAAACACAGGTCCTGTGAGAAACGGCGAAACTATGATAGAGTCCAGGAGAAACGGCGAAACCATGATAACCATAGGTAACCACACATACAGAACCTGGGAGAAACGGGGAAAACGGCGAAACTATGATAAGCATATGCAAGGCAACCAGTGACAGATCCAGGATTTTCCTGAGGGTGGGGACGGAATCCTGACTTGGGCGGAATAATTAGCCCTTTTAATCCAAAAATCGCTCAATTGCGCACTATTATAGGCCAATGGGGGCGACCGCCCTCCCCTAAATTCGCCCCTGAAGGCAACCATACACAGAGCCTGGTAGAAACAGGAGAAACGGCGAAACCATGATAATCATACAACCACACACACTGAGTCTGGGTCTTCTCTAACAAAGGGTCGCTCATAAAATGTCTTGAATCCCAAACAATGCGTACTCATGAAAATGCTTTGAGAAATTCAATTCAATCGCGTACTTGGTCAAAGATGCAAAGCATGGCTGATCTGGCATTAGCAGTCTGGGGAGTCAAATAATGTGCATTTTTAAGCCACAATGATTTTAAAAACTGATACCTACTATAATGCTAAAATGATATTAGTGTAGCAGGAGTGCTACTACACGGCTAGAAATGTCTACTTTGAAGTTTAACCCGTGACGTTGATGTTTCATTGTTTCTCAATATTATTAAATACTTTGCTGCAGTTGTGAGCAAGAGCCCGAGTAGTCGATTAGTACTACGCACGCGATACAGAGCAGAAGATCCGGGAAACCGGTGCGGTAAAATTCTGCTCACGTATGGGAGGCGGCGCCCCTGTTACATATTGGAGGTCCCAGAGTTCGTTCTCTGGAGTTGTCTGCGCTTACGCTTTCTCCTAGAGGGGGAGGAGTGTAGCAGGAGTGCTACTACACGGCTAGAAATGTCTACTTTGAAGTTTAACCCGTGACGTTGATGTTTCATTGTTTCTCAATATTATTAAATACTTTGCGCAGTTGTGAGCAAGAGCCCGAGGAGTCGATTAGTACTACACACGCGAATCAGGCGGAAGATCCGGGAAACCGGTGCGGGTAAAATTTTGCTCACGTAACGGTGGGAGGCGGTGCCCCCCATTACATCAGCGCAGTATGTCGACATTCCAATGGGGGATCCAGAATTTTCTGGCAGGGGAAGGGTGGAACCCCCAATTAACCTATTAGTGTCAAAGATTGTCCAACCCTCCAATATGCCTAAAGTTGCGCTTTTTGCCATCTTTCGATACACAAAATCATTTGTGATTCGAAAAAAGTTTGGAATGTCTTGAAATTCCTTGCAAAAAATGCTCAAAAGTAGTGCAAAAATCGGCAAAAAGCACCGAAAAATACTCGAGAAATCACTGTAGAAAGTAAAAAAATCACCCTTGTTCTGTATGTGACGTGAAAACTAAGCTTTTAGATCATCAAGAAACCCATTCAATGTCATTAAAGGGTACAACTCACACCTGGGCGTGGGGGTTTGGGGGTGTGCACCCCCAGAAACCAAATACCCCCCCCCCCGAAATCAAAATACCCCCAGAATTCAATTTTTGAAATTTTTTTCGTTTTTTTCGCAATTTTTTGATGCCAATGGATAGTGCTTGATGAGAAACGTCGAAAAATGGTGTTCTTATCGCCATACCACCATTTTTAAGGCCATTTTTCGACCTTCAAAAAAATCTTGCACCCCCCAGAATTTTCTTGCTGCCCACGTATGTAACAACCCGTGCGGAGAGCCGTGAAAATTAGAAAATTGTGATAAAAAGGGTTCTACTTAAATGGTAGACAGGGTCACTGATTTTGAAAATCTTAATCACGAGGACGAGACCCGGAAAAATGAAAAAATAGCAGCCATTCAGTAGCTTTTCAAGTTAGTCAAAAAATAAGATGTACCTATGCAAATCAATCGTTTGGCGTGTGGTTTTTAACCTATAAATTATCCCACATATATCGGCACTTGCTGTAAGTTTAGTCAGATTGCTATTAGTAATTATTATTATTATTATTATTATTATTATTATTATTATTATTATTATTATTATTATTATTATTATTCTTATTATTACTATTATTATTATTATAATTTATTATTATTATATATTATTATTATATATTTTTATTATTAATTATTTTAGTCTGACTGTATCGATAGACCCACTAAAAACATCTAATTGAACCCACTGCATTGGAAGACTCACCGAGAAAAATATCGCTAGTCAAGTGTTTAAATAAAAAGATTGTTCAAAAACAAGCTGAGTCATAATCTATGCGTTTTTGGGAAGGGGTTACAGATATACGTCGGCAGCAACAAAATTCTGGGGGTGCAACATTTTTCAAAGGTCAAAAAAATGGCCTCAAAAATGGTGGTATGGCGAAAAAACAATTCTTCAACGTTTCTCATCGAACACTATCCATTGGCATCGAAAAATTGCGAAAAAAGCAAATTCTGGGGGGTATTTTGATTTCTGTGGGGCATTTTGGTTTCTCGGGGGGGGGGATTTGGATACCCCCAAGCCCAGGTGTGGTTGCAGAGGTTTTTTCGTTTGACTCCTGAAATAGCTGATGTCCCACGTAAAATAATGCCGGCAACACATAGAAGGGGGCCATACGTGGGCAGCACCAAAATTCTGGGGGGGTTTGCAAGGTTTTTCAAAGGTCGAAAAATGGCCTTAGTGCTATGGCGAAAAAACACCATTTTTCAAACTCTCAGAATCCGGTGTGCCCCCCCTCCCCCACAAAAAAATCGATAGACCACAGAATTGCTTTTGTAGCTGATTTCGCCCCTTTCGCATCTCCTGAATTTGGTTGCTGCCCATCTATACTGCCGTGCCGACCCCAATGAGTTTCGATTTTTCAAGAAATCATAGAACAAATGCTGTTTTGGAGTTTTTAGAAATTTTCAGCTCAATACCGTTTATCAACACTTCGTACTAATTACATACTTTTCGGCTGCCTCTAGCTGTAATATATTTTTATGACTTTGTATAATGAGGAAAACATGCACCGGCAGAATCGTCAAGAAAGAGCTCCTTGAAAAAAACAAATATGGAGGTAGCTTCGAAAGTCTTAAGTGACTTTTTTTAGCTAAAAAACGAAGGGTATGCGTACGTCAAAAACATTTTTTACGTTTCGATCAGTGTTCAATCTTTCTAAAAAATTTCAAAAAAATTCGAAAAAAAACTCGAGTAAATTGAACAAAGTAGTCAAAAATGAGAAAATGATAATATTGAGCAAAAAATCTGTCACTTACGCTTATATCTGATGAATATGAATAATTGCTGTATTTATTCGTGTGCTTGCGTACAATATAGCCGATTAAAATCTGACTTGCAAATCGTAATTTCCTAGAAAGTATGCTTAAAAATAGGAGAAAATTATGATGAAGCAGTAGCCTAAATGCTCCATTTACCACTTCGAGTCATGAGTTTGTACGTATGTCGGTGCAAAAATATTCACGGCAGAAAAATATTGTTTCTAGTCGCTAAAAAAGCCATTACCTATAGTCTGTTTCACGTAACGTTCGTGCTTAAATTCTAAAATTCTTACGACAATTATATATCAGATCAGGGCCCTGTTGCACCAAACTAGGAGTGTACCTAACAGTTAAGAGTAAAGGTGTAAATTTCGGTTGCACCATCTAGGAGCTAGGAGTCTCCTAAATCAGGAGTGTAGGAGTAATATTAGGAGCAAAGAGGACGTTTTAGGAGCAAGTTTAGGCGTAATTTTTCAGGTGGGTTGCACCACGCTTAGGAGTGTTTTTTAGGAGTAAATTTACTCCTTATCTTTGCGCAAAATGTTAGGAGTGACCGTTCTCTCCTAAAGCTATCGGTTCTATTGAATTAGTCTTTCTTTGACTGCGATGAATAGTCCTAGCAGTGATAGTGATGATGAAATTATTGAAAAAATACGCCGAAAAAGAGTGCGAGAAGTGTAATAATTTTGATGTTGATAATTTCGAAGAATGCTTTTGACTGTCGCGGCAAGACGGAACGTGTTTGATTGATAATTTGACGGTTTTTACAGCTATAGAGTTACACAGGGCACTTTCTCCAAAGCAACAGATTTTATCAGCTCTAAGATTCTAAGCTACCGTACAATTTTAAGATATTGTTGGTGATGCTCTTGGTTAGCATAAGTCTACTGTTTGTCGGAAAATTCGATCCGTTGTTCAGCTTATTAATGAACATATTTGGCGTACAGTCGCAGATTCTCCAAATAGCTTGGCTGACTTGACTGAAACTGCTCGAAAATTTATGGACATTGCAAAAATCCGATCTAAGAAACTCCTAGAAACACTCCTAAAATTACTCGGAGTCTAAGAGTGAAGAGAGTTTACTCCTGGAAATCATGAAAGAATTACTCCTAGGTTAGGAGTTAGTGGTGCAACCCGATTTAGGAGACTCCTGAGCCAGGAGTAAACTTGCTCCTAATTCCTAACTCCTACACTCCTACTTTGGTGCAATGGGCCCCAGATCAATGCTATACTCGCAATCTGTCAGCTTATTGTCCTATATGGTTTTAAAAGTTATGACAGAAGTTGTGTGAAACAGACTATACATACATATATGTATTTCTGGTCGCAAAGCATCATAAAAATTTGAGAAATGATCAAAAATCTGAATTAAAAACATCCATCTTTTTGGCCAATGAGGGGGCGGCCGTCATACGTGTTTTTAGAGACTTCGGGTTGACCCTCCAGCATCGTTAATGACGCCGCGAAATGACCTATGATCCAGTCGCGGATCTAGAATTATTTGTGGTGGTCGGGCGGTGCTCAAATTTTTTTCTAAAACAGTCAAAAATAAATCCAAAGCCCGATTTTCACGCGCAGATTAGCGCGAAAAAAATTCGCATTTTAAGGAATTTTCTGCAAACATAAGGCTACAATCTTTAAGATCAGATCAATACCCAGAAGCACAAAATAGCGGTGTAATTTAACAAGAAGAACGACAAGCTTGAATTACTCTGTTATTTTCAGTCTTTTTGCATTTGTAGTAACGCCTACTGAAGCGTTCAATAATGTGAAACACAAAGTTTTTTTAGAATTTATTCTAAAAATAGAAGAAAACTATGTAGAACACATGACTTCCAGTCCGTAAATGTAAATATAATACAGGGTGGCTAAAAAACGAATGGCATATTCATCCCTATAACTTCTCTGATACGTGACGAAATTGAATGCGGTCTGTTTTTTCTAGGAGCCTATTATCTCCGCCAGAAAGCACTAAAGTTTCAGTTATGCTGGTGAAGTTATTCTCGGTTTACTTATAATTGATTAATCAAAAGTTGTTTTTCGTCTTTTTTTTGTAGATTTTGGCCTAAGTAAGCTATCTTTAGAACAGTCTAACTCCTCAATAAAACAAGATAATTTGACTCAGATTGGTTTACATTAAGCCAAAGCTATTTGTTTGCTGCTCTCTATAAATTTTTATTTTGAGAGCTTTAGTCTGTGCGGAACAGCAGCAGCCTTTATCACGGGTTGTTGCATCCCTACGTTAACCTTTTTGAATTTGCTAGCAGATGTCCAAAATGCGCAACTTTTGATTAAGGTTCAATTATTTTTCAGCAACTTTAAATGGTTTGAAGTGAACCACATGAGTGATAGACATTTAAAAGGGCATTGAAATAAAACAAGCTACATTTAAATATCTCAAGATTCTGTAAAGTTACAGGGTTTCAAAGGCAAATAATGCTTCTGGCACATGCTTTCATTACTTAAAACAAGTTATGCCTAATTTATTGTAGACCAACAGCAGCTTAATCTGCATAAATAAGAATTTGCCTTATTCTTACAGAGGTCTTGTCTTAGGCGTTTGAACAAAGCTGACCGCATTTAATTTGGTCTAGTATTCTAGAAGTTATAAAGGACCAATATGCTATTCGTGCTTTTTCAGCCACCATGCATAATATAAATATAATATGTAATAAATAAAAATGTAATGAATAAGTATCATAAAAAATTAAGAAAACGGTGGTAGATGGCAAAAAATCATTACAAAACACATCTCCATCCTTATCTCGCCAACTATCTTGGGCCAATGGAATAGTGCTGCCCACATTACCCCTTGAACCATACGTGTTCTGGGGGAGCGGGTTGACCGCCCCTGAATGACAACTGACCCCTCAAATGGCCGCGACCCCTCAGATTTGCGAATTTTTGCGTAAAAATTGCAAATAGTGTGCTTTTTTAAGCGTTTTTAGTTCATTTCTGCTCAAAACTGTCAAATTTTCGATACACATTTTTGACTACATTTTGTTCAATTTACTTGATTTTCTTGAAATTTTTTCAGAAATTCTTGTGTTTTTGAGTTCTATAAAGAATGAGCATTGTCTGTAAACGTCAAATGCTCTTGACGCGGTCCCATCGCTTGTGAATCCGAAAAAAGACAATCTATAAACAATTAAACTGTACATTTACTACAATTTGAGTGGTGGAACTAGAATTCTCGTAAGCTGGCGGAATCCCAACTGTTCCCAAACCAATCGAAAATAGGTCCGAAAACTTCGCCCTTTACGTGCGAAACAGCATTTTTCGGTGTTTTAGCTGTCTATTTTGATTTAATATGAATTAATGCAGCATTTTCTCAAAAAGTTTAAAATTGTAAGACAATTTTCCCAAAAGAGATATTTAATTTCTTAAGCCTTATCTAAAATCCGGCGCAGGGCGCTGAGAATTTTTTGAAATTTAGGTGGAAGGACGTTTAAAGAAACGAATGACTGATTGATCTCTTATACGCATTCGTTGCACACGAACAAAGCATCAAAAAGTTTTAATATTTATGCTCAAAAATCAAAGAAAATAATGTTGAAATAGCTGCAACTGCCATAAAAATCGCTGTATAAGTCATGAAAATATTTGCCGCAACATAAATCTATTCCCTAGCACAAATACACGACTTCCTGGCCGTCAAAAAATAAATGTCACGAGTAGGTATTATCCCCAAAAAATTTGAGAAATTATGATCACTGAAGCCCAAAGTAATACCAAACATATAATCATTGAAATAGTCAAAAATCAATATGCGAAAAATATTTATTCTTCAGGCTAGGCAGTCGCCATACATTTTCTAGGGGGTTAAGGATCAACCTCCAGAATTGCTACTGGTCCCGCAAAATAGTCTGCGCCCCAGTTACGGATCTAAGATTTTCGTACAGGGAGTGCAGTACCCTACTTTTTCCAAAACCGTCATTCACTTACAGAGTAGCGTTTTTCACCATTTTATATAGACAATTTTTAATAAAAATTATTTCTGGTTCACTAATTTGTCAAAAAAATAGCAAAATTTTGATCGATTTTGTGCAAAAAGTACTTAAATTTTTTAAGTCTAGCTTAAACCCGGCGCAAACCGCAGGAAAAATCGGTATAATCTATATAGCGTAACGTTTAGAGACTTAAACTACTCTGTTATTTATTTGGAGAAATGCCTATAATTGCATTTTATGTGAAGCACAAATTTTTTAGAACTTATGCTAAAAAAATGGAGAAAATTACTAAGATATGACTTCTAGGCCGCCAAAAAGGTAAATAAATTTAATAATTAGATATCATTTAGGAAAAATTTGAGAAATTACGATGATGCAAATTATTTAGGGCCAATGAGGGGCGGCTAGCGCCCCCTTGTCCCTCCCTTAAACCGCCATCTTCTCAACTTGCGACTCCCACCCTGAATTGTCGATTTTCCAAAAAAAATTGCAGAAAATGGCTTTTGTAAGCGTTTTTAGCTTGGCTATAAAGTGTCAAAAAAATTTTCGGCGTTTCGCGTCATATACTCATTTGGAGTAAATTTTGCTCAATTTACACAATTTTTCGAATTTTTTCAGAAATTTGAGCATCGTCCGCCTAAATATTGCTGTTCCGGCCTTAGAGAGCGAGAAGAGGTGCCATTTCTGTCACTAATTCAATTTAGGCTCAGTAATGTGCATTCAACTTAACATGAGCACTTAAATGAAGCCAGAACATAAATACAACAATTTAGATCAAGTAGGATATTCTGGTTTGGCCCACTGTCCCACTCAGTGGTGGATCTGGGATTTACCTGAAGGGGGTGTGTATCCCAAATTTTCCAAAAACAGTCAAAAAAGGTCCAAAAATCAGCCCTTAACGCGCTAAATAGCTTTATAGTTTACAGTTTATAGTTTTTTTAGTTTACTAAAAAAATTTATAGTTTACAAAATTTTTTTTTAAAATTTAATAAAAAATTTATAATTTATATTTATTTATAGTTTACTTTTACATAAAATCACTTTTGACGCAATATTTTTTCTAAAATTTTAAAATTTTCGACAATTTTGTGGGAAAAATCATTGAATTTCTTCGATTTTAACAAAAATCTAACGCGAAGCGCCGAAAAATTTGTTAAATTAAGGCGGATAGACGTCTAGAAGCTTGATATACTGCTTGATTTCCTGTATTTATAGCATTTGATGCGAAACATCGAAATTTTTAATTGAAAAAGAAGAAAACTATGCAAAAATAGCTGTTTCTGCTGTTAAAATTGTTTCGAAACCTACATGAACAGAAAATGGCTCCCAGGTCGCAGGGAAGTAAATAAATGCCATCAATAGGTATCATACGGCGCGTAGCGCCGGAAAAATTTGAGAAATTATGGTCACTGACGGCCAGAAATCATTGCGAATTGCATATCCATTCTTTATACCGCCAAATATTTTTGGCCAATGGGAGGCGGCCGCCCCCTAAATCTGTTCCTGGTCCCACGTTAGCTTCTTCCGTGCATTATTGCCCACTTCACCATCCAGTTGGGAAAGTCGCCGATAAACTGGGAAAGTCGGAAAGGTCGGCAATGTCGCATTGCAATTGACCAGTAACCCGCTTTCTCTTCATGTTCAATACATTGTATTAACCAAATATTAGTTCTCCAAATGCGTTTGCATGATCAACAGAGCTTATAAGTTTTTGGATCGTCTCGTGTACATACATACGTTTTTTTGTAAAATGCAAGGTTTGAAATGAATTTTTAAGTTATCATATTTCAAGCATTAAAGGTTTTGCATATGTACAAATCTGATCTGTGCCATTTTATGATGTATTTTCTCCATTATTTTATGTATTATGTCACAAATTTCAATATCCGTGGACTAATTCAATTAATATTCCATCGAAATTCGTGCGACATACTTCGTGATTCACAAAAGAATTAAAAAAGAAAGCGTTACATTCAAGTGTGAAAATATGTAGGTTCAATACCGAACAAGCACTGGGGGGATTTGAGGGGCCTAAACCCAAGAATGAAAAATATGTAGGTCAAAAATAGATAGAAATTGGAAATATTCAATGCCACTATAAATCGGTGACATCATGAGAAAATAGGATAGAGCCTATTCTTATTAATAAAGTCGACGATACCGTCAGTTGAAGTCGGGAAAATCGGCGATATGTCGCCGAGTAAAAATCGGTAAGATAAGGGAACCGTTAAACATATCGGCGATATATACTAAGATCATATATAGCAGAAAAAGCTCACCGTCTGACCTACTCTGACCGGCTGATCCTCCTCCAGATAGTCCATTGGTGTAAATCTACTGATCCGGTCTCGCCAGACTCGCCGCCCAACCACATATGTATAGCAAGGGAGGTCTAGGGGTCAGCTTTGAAAAATTTTTCAGAAGTGCCTTTGTAGGCCATGCATGTTAAAAACTGTTGTTCGACGTTTCAGATGGTGCTCATTCTTTTTAGAACATAAATATTAAAAATTGAGTAGGACAACAATGGTCAAAACATAATTAAATGGCGCGAAGCGCAGCAAATTTGACACTGCATCAAAATATAGCTAGAAAGGCTCAAAACAGCAAACATTCTACGATTTTTTGGAAAATCTAAAATTCTAGGAAACGTAAGATAATTCAAGGGGGCTGGTTGGGTTAAATCAAAGAAAATTTTAATAAAACTAGAACTCTGGGAGTGTACAGTAATCTCCGGGGTTTTCAACTTATGGGGGTGTAAAACCCCCATCCATCCTCCCCATGCCAACGCGTGGGAACAACCTAAGGATACGTATGCCATTGACTTATTTATTTGACCTGACTGTTCTAAAGTCCCACCTTCTCAGGAGACCCACCAGAAAAACACGAAAAAACTCAACAAAAACGATTTCGTGCAAGTTATTCGAACTTACGTATGTTTCCATGCAAAAGAACGAATGTAAGCTTATACTACTGATTAATTGCACAATGTTTCACAACATTATGTGTGTGTGTGTGTGTGTGTGTGTGCGTGTGTGTGTGTGTGTGTGTGTGTGTGTGTGTGTGTGTGTGTGTGTGTGTGTGTGTGTGTGTGTGTGTGTGTGTGTGTGTGTGTGTGTGTGTGTGTGTGTGCCTGTGCCTGCTTCATTAGAGCAATTCATTCGCACCATTAAGACAAGGGACACATTACAAAAGAGTACATAGGGTGTAAGTGTGAGGCTGGGGTTTATTCTCGATGATTTTTATCAGCGCATTTTTAAAATTATTCTGATATCCCGTCATATCTTCCAGGTTGTATTTTTGCATAATCAAAAAATCAAAAAGTTTAATAGATCATTGTCATCAGTGGTAAACATATAGGTATGTAAAAGCTCGAGGTATTGGGTGGGGATCATAAGTGGGCAGCACTAAAATTCTGCAGAGACGGGGGGAGGGGTGGAAAAATTTTCAAAGGTCAAAAAATGGTCTTAAAAGTGGTCGTATGGCGAAAAAACACCATTTTCGACGTTTCTCATCGAGTACTATCCAATGGCATCAAAAAATCGCTGAAAAAGCAAAAAAAATTTCAAAATTTGAATTCTAGGGGGTATTTGGATTTCTGGGTGGAGGGGGTTATTTCAACTTCCCCCACCCACGCCCACGTGTGGTGGGGATCCCTGGCCGCTTTTAGTGTAGGGGTAAATGACGTCTAATTTTCGGCTGAAAACGGCTGAAAATACTCAAAAACGACTAAAAAAGCAATTTTCTTCCAAAAACCGAGGGGTCATTGGGGGAAATAGGTACGATCAACTTTTGGTGAGGATCTTCCATCCCCTTTTTACATCTATGATGGTGATTGGTGGGCCTACTGGGACACCTCATTGTGCACTTGTTGGACCTTGAGGGTCATCCGGTGGGACGAATGCGACAAAAAAATCGAGGGAGTGGTTGAACGGTAGGTGTCCACAATCCTGCTTGGTTGTCGAGTGCAATAATCCCTTAGAAATAATAGTGAAACATTGTGTTGCTAAATCGCGATTTTTCACCAATCTTGACTCGCTCTTGCATCAAGAGTTTACTTTTCAGCTAAGCTGAAGTGCTTAGTTTCAACTAAAACGTCTAAGACCTATTGCTCAAGAATTGGATTTGATGCTAAACTAAAGTAGCTGCCCATACGCCTAAAAGTGGGATGCAACTACACCTAAGCGTGGGGGTCCGGCAGATACCCAGAAACCAATGGACCCTCAGCATTTAAAATTTTGGTGCAATTTTTGGCAATTTTCGTCATCGAACCCCAGAATTTGTTTAATGCTAATGTATGGATGCATCTCGCGTCGCTTGCTCCGCTCACTCTGCACTCTGCGTCCTACCAATTAGTTTTATTTTGATACGTGTTAGCACCTTGCTCTGTTTCATTTGTTCAATAAATAGTAATTATATTCTAGTGATGTATGTATATCGAGCTGTGGCTTTTGAGATTGTTCAGCGGCAAACTGCATCCGTTTTATTCAGTTTTTTAGCCCGATTCATGTAGATTCAATTCAGTGAAAGAATTCTCCGATAAATGCAACAAACTATAAATCAATGCACATACGTTTAAACCGCAGTTTAATTTTTATAGGTCATAATTAATGGAGGTACAAAATGGAATTTCTTCCAATCCAGGTTCCAGCATAAATTTGCAAATTGGAATAGTTCACGATTGAAAGATTCTGTGGTTCTTACAATGATTCCTTGAGTAGAAGATAGTAATTCAGTCATTTTATGCAAGGTAATATTTCAGAGAAAATTAAAATACGTTCTGCGTCTGGCATCATATCTATAGTTGCATTTTACTCAACTACAAGCATTAGGTAGGTAAATAACATAAAAACAGCTGTGTACTTTACTGACGTTTCACTATTCTTCTTGGCCCTTTCGGCAAGTAGATAACCTATTCATAAAATCGACTTAAATCGGACAGAAATATAATAAGTTTGTACGTCGAGCGCAAAAGAAGAATTAACAATAATTATTGTAAACAAGAAAACAAAATAAATGTTCGACAATGTATGTACATACATATCTATACAGTTGCAATCATATGTGTTCTGGGTATGAAAGGCTTAGGGGTTTACACCTTCAGAATGACTGCCAGCCATACATGATCTTGTGAGGGGTTCACCCATCCCTAAAAAACTTTCACCCCTGCTCTATCACCTCTTCACCCAGAATTGCGATTTTCCAAAAGTTTCCAAAAATTTCTGAAAAATAATAGAAAAAGAGCTTTTTAAAGCGTTTTTAGCTATCTATTTGCTCAAAAGTGTCAAATTTAAGGCGCTTCGCGCCATATAATCATGTTTTTCCGATTTTTTTCTCAAAATCTTTAAATGTTTTTATGCTCTAGAAAGATAGAGCATCGTCAGAAATGCCAAAAACAATGTTTTTGACGCGAACCTACCATTTTTGACCCAAAAATGCACTTTAAAATCACCCCACAATTCCCATGCTGTGCATGCCTATTGCCAACTCATGCAAAATGGCTGCTACCGCTCCAGAGTTGTCTTATTTGTCCGAAAAAAAGAAAAAAATGTGCAGTATTAAGCATTTTCAGCTAATTTTAGGCTCAAAAACGCCAAAGTTTTGGCAATTCACGCCATGTGCTTACTTTGTGATGATTATATCTTGTTCGATCTACTAATTCATTTAAAACTTTTTCGAATTTTCTTACTTTTTTATGTTTTGTAAAGAAAGAATACGAGTATTGTCCGAAATGTCAAAGACCGTGTTTTTGACGTTTAACCATTGTTTCAGGAGAAAAAAGGCACTTCATTAAGACATTTTGAGCTGACCCCCAGAATTTCCATGCTGTACATTATATGATTGCAATGCAATACGATAATTAACTTAAATCAAAAAAGCTTTTTTTATAAAACCAATGTAAGCACGAAAAGCAAACAATGCTAAAGATAATAAAGTAACAAATATAATAATCAAAAAATCGAAAGAGGTAAGCAGGAAACTCCAAATTATGCAATCCGCGAATTTTAGAATTTGGATTTCGGTAAAGAAGATAAATAAACTACTTATTAGCCCTCTCCCCATTTGTATTCAATGAAGCACATATATCGTAAGTCACAATACATTAATATTGCAAGAAAAATTAAAAATACTTGTAAACAGTGGTTGTTTACACTTGGCATTTACTTTCCAGTCAATATATGAAATCTTAACACATTTTGCATCTTTAACGCTCAAATTGCCTAGAAAAGGAGTGCAAGCACACATGGGCGTGGGGGTTGGGGGGTATGCACCCCCAGAAGTGGAAATACCCCCCCAGAAATCAAAATAACCCCCCAGAAAAATTTTTTTTGCTTTTTTACCAATTTTTTGATGCCATTGGATAGTGCTCGATGAGAAACGTCGAAAAATGGTGTTTTTTCGCCATACAACCACTTTTAAGACCATTTTTCGACCTTTGAAAATTTTTTCACCCTTTTAAAAATTTTTTCACCACCTCCCCCAGAATTTCGGTGCTGCCCACCTATGAGTGCAAGAATCATAAGACGACATCGTATAGTTTTTCCATATTTTCAGGTTTCCCAAGCGATATATACCCTGTCATCATTTGAAAAAATAAAATCCCAAGTCGAAATCACATTTATCGCTGACGCCAAATAAAAATATTTTTGGTTCTCCATGATGCAAAAACCTAATGGTACTCATAAGATAAAAAGATGAAAAAATTTGAATCAATAAACAAAAGAATGCTAAAAATGATAAAATAGAAACAAGATTAATTCACAAAGGCAAAGAACATGAACAGATTTTTCAATTCTTTATTGATTTATCCTCCCACGGTTGCAGAGTTAGACCAGTGTTTTTGTATAAGATCCCTTTGTACATGTACAAAGATGGTCCATAAAAGCCTTTGAGCAATTTGCACGTAGACGCAAATTTTTGTGTTGCAGTAGCGCTTCCTGTGTGGTAAAATTGATTTTTTGACATGTATATTTTAGGCAATTTTTGGGTTACTAGAGTTAAAAGAATGCTAGAATTTTTCTTTAAATTATCGCGAAGCAACGATTTCCTTCTAAATGCAAATTCTGGCATTATAATAAGGATGTAAATAAGAGACAATTACCGCTCGTTTCGGCGCACGAAGCGCCAATTATTTGGGAACTTAAGACGTTTAGCATTTTTTTCTCTCAAACATCTTTGTACATATACAAAGACAGTCCCAAAATGTTTTTTTACATCTAACAACATCAATCATTGACCCATATTAAAAACGGTGAGTTAGACGATGATAATTTTTCTACTCGACATCAGAGACATAATTCATTGAAAGATATAAAATTATATTTTTGAATTATATAAATTTGTGTCAAAATAATCGATAGCGTCATTCCATAAGAACGCGTAAAATAATATTGTTCTGAACATCAGCATCATCTTTTTTAAACAAGACAACCTAACCTTATTCGAACAGATACAATGTTTTCAGCATAAACTTTACGCAACTGCTGGGTGTAAAGAACACTTACACTGAGATTCGTAATCCTATAGTGAAATAGATGATTTTGAAAAATTAAGCTTCTACCACGCTCTGATACTAAAATTAATTTTCAGTTTAATTTTTAAACAATTACCAAGTCAAATTCATAATTCTGACCTTACGGAACATATTTCGAAAAAATTCACGTGTTGCAAATCTCTGGAAGTAAAATAAATTTGTTGTGTAAACTCACTCCATTAACAATAAATAAATAGTGCAAGCTTTACACAATGGCTGAAAAAACAAGACCGAAACACGTTTAACACCTGCAATTTCAGATTTTACACCTCACGGTAAAGCTAAACATGGGTGTAAACGAACGCAATTTGCTGTGACGTGTATTCCTTAAGAAGGACACTATTTTTATTCTATTCGACTTATCCCAATTTCTAAACGGAGAAAGTGGCGAACAAAAAGGAACAAAATTCACCATCCACTACATTGTAAACTTTGAAAACTCGAACCTAACTCTTCATTGAGTGTTAAGGAATTCGTTCTAAGCCATTTCGTAGCTCTTAAATTTTAATACGTTAATGTGTGGAAAACTTATCTTCCGCAAAATATTTGAAATATTGATCAATCAAAAAAGGGTAGAACACGTGTTTTTTTACCCAATGCTACACCCCTCTGAATTCAAACTTTACACCTCCATAAGTAAGTGACTATTTAGTTCTTAAACGCGGTTTGCTGCGACGTGTAGCCCTTGAAACGTACTTTATTTTTATTCTATTCAATTTATCCTGACTTATAATCGGAGCGGTTGGCGGAGAAATCTTAGACACAACCTGTTTTTACACCATCCAGTAGATTGTAAAGTTTTAACCCCTAGATCTTATTTCGTATTGAGAGTGCGAAAGTTTACTGTTAAGCAGAAAGTATCCTTTAAGCCATAGTACATTTATGTTCGGAAAAATTTTTGGGACACTTGTTGGCGACGTCAACAAGGCAAAAACGCAACCTAAATCTCTCTTTACGTGCGCAGATTTTTGCACTCTTTACACTCTCCCTCAAGAACTAATGCGAAATTCAAACAACAAAAAAGTGTCATCTGCCGAATTCTTCCCTATTCAAATCAAAACTATTGAGTCCTGTTATAGCTGTAGAGGGCTCACATGTTGTGGGTCCAGTACCCAAGTATATTCGCGCTACCTATGATGGATATGTGATTTGCTGTGATTTTTGGCCTTCGATGATAATAATTTCTGAACTTTTCCCGGACTTTTGCGCTGGATAATTTTTTTTCTTACCAAGGGCGTAGCCAGGAGGAAGCACAGGGGACACGTACCCCCAAAATTCAGAAAATTTGCTAACTTTGATGGTGAAGAACGTCGAAAATTTCAAATCAAAACACTTAATGAGTTTGAAAGTTTTAATCAGCTAAAATAATTCATCAATTTAGCGATTTAACGTATACTATTTGGTTCTATGATTGAAACTATACATGCTTGTTGCGCATCATGGTAAAAGTGCGCAAATAATTGTCTACTTTCTGGCTATTCTCTTTTTATCTTTCTTTACAATGACAAGTAAAACCATTTTCATTGAAATAAATGGCAAAGTTTTGCTGATATTCTCTTTTTTAAACTATATCTGGCTAATAAAAAGGCTACAAATGGGCCAGGAAACGGCGAGGAGAAAATTTTCATTCATAGATTTTCAAATATCTTATTGGTAGCAAGAACCCGTAGCTGCACTGTATGCATAGTACAGTTCGAAAAATGAATTTCAGCTCAGGACACATTTCACATTTATTAACATCAAGTAGTTGAAACGTTTTGTGCACTTAAACGAGTTTCTAGGCTAAAATCTTAACCAAGATTTTACTTATTTTACGAAAATATTTACGTTACGATTTTATAATAACCTGGTTTTTTACAGAGCTTTTCCGGGGCTCTGCCCCGAACCTTGCTGGAGAGTCCATAAAATTTCTTTTACATGTACATTTTAGGAGGACAAAAACGGTAAAATTGTAAACAATTGCAGAAAATTTCCGTGAGTTTTTCTGTTTTTCAATGATTTTAAAATGTTTTAAGCTGGTTTCAAAGGGCAAGAATTACAAAATTTTCCGGCGCTCGTCACCGGTAGTATTACTTCTCTTTATAAAGCTTCGGAATTGAGGTTGAAAGCTTGAAATGATGAAAATATTCTGGTGCTTCATATAAAGTAAGAAATTCGCACCATAGATGTACAGCATGGTCGATGGAGGGAGTGGGGCTTAGCTAATTGGTGGGCGTTCAAAAATTGACTTTTTTGGGTTAAAATGACCTAAAAAATTGGCATACGCGCTAAAATACCATTAAAACTACGTTATAATACTATTTTCGGTCGATTTGAGGCTCTTTTTTTAAAATTTCATTTTTCATCCGTTTTTGGCCTTCATTTTGCCTCATGTTCCCCAAAAAAATTTAAGGTTTAATCTATTCTGGGAAGTCAGGACCCAAAATTCCCCCCGCCCCCACATGCATGTCTGATTCGCACTGTTTTCCTCTTAGAAGCATAATCTTATGGCGTTATGTCAAAATTGTTTTTTGTCAGTGTTCACAAAGCTACATAATTGTGTTAAGAACGGAAAAAATGACTGAATTTTTAGGTGCTTGACCTCACTAGCATTCCTGAATAATTTTTCTATACAAGACGGTAAATTCTGTCTGTTTGAAAACATTTTTCGACGTTCCGCGCCGCATTAAACTTTTTTGTATTTTTCATCCTTAGAAACTCAGAAGTCGGCTAGGCAAGACTAAGGTCGAAGAACCCAGTTTTGCTATTGAATGCGTTGCCGTGCAATATCAAAGCATTCAAAAGCAAACTTGAAAATTTGATCTGTGCACCCGAACCAAAAGCCTGGCTAGTGGCTACGCCTCTATTCTTAACCCTCCGCTTACCGTGGCCTATGCCGGAGGCATAATGAATCAATTTCGTGACATTTTTCTCTGTTCTACCGTATCCATGTGTCTAAAACTTTGTCTAGCCTCGTTTTGGCCTCAGTTACATTCTCTTTAATGGTTTAGCTCAAAGAAGAGTTATAGAGTAGTAAGAAATATGCATTTTTTGGCCTATTCACAGTGATATCAGAAAAACTCAAGATAGGAAAATAAGGTTCTAATAAGAAAGTATAGTGGTTTATTCCTTTCCAGCTCTTTAAATGCATCCCCTGGATGTGTTTAACACAACAGAAATCTACCTTTTCTCGTTTTTGCATAATGTTCAACAGGTGCCTATTCTTATGCATTGTGAGTTTTTTAATTATACCTCCTTCAAAAAATAAGTTTCACAGAAAATAACACACATATTCAGAAAGAGCATAAAAAATTGCACTACATGAAAGTAATAGCTGTCAGAGAATGTTAAGAAGGCAACTGCAAAAAGATGATGATCACATTTATTTGCTTTCTTGGCGGCCTGACTGGAAATCAGTGGGTACCAGGAATAGGTTTTTGTAGCAGCAAACATTATTTCCAGCTAAAACAATTTCAGCATAAGAAACAGGTATTCCGGCTTAATTTTCTTCCATCTTGGAGCATAGATTTTTAGAATTTTCAACACTTCGCCTGCAATGGTCGAAATACAGGAAATCCAGCAGTAATTCAAGTCTTCAAATGTCCTTCAGCTAATGCTCAACGACTTACCTGCGTTTTGAGACGAATTTTCGCTAAAGTCAAAGAACTCCAATTGATTTTTTGCAAAAAATTGTCGAAAATTTTAAATTTTAAAATAGGTGATTGCGCCTAAAGTGATTTTAAATGAGAGTAAACATCAAAAACGTCGAAAAAATGCAATTTCACAAATCAAGGGTGAATTTACGGAGCTATTAAACCTGCACAGCATGAAAAATCTGGGGGGGGGAAGAAAATAAAAGTGCTTTTTTTGGGTCCAAAAATGGTAGGTACGCTTCTAAAACATCGGTTTTTAGCGTTTTTGACGATGCTCGATCTTTCTAGAGCGTAAAACCATAAAAAAGTTCGAAAAAATAGAGTCAAAGCATGAGTATAATGGCTCAAAGCGCCGAAACTTTGGTACTTTTGAGCAGATAGATAGCTAAAAACGCTTAAAAAACATCTTTTCTACAACTTTTCAGAAGTTTTTTGAGAACTTTCAAAAAATCGTAAATTGAAAGGGATGGGAGGGGTGAAGTTTTGCAGGGGGTTAAAAATTTTTCCTGGGGAGGGGGCTGAATTCCCCAGACCCCCAAGATTATTTTTCAAGTTATTTTAGCATTAAATCTTGTTTTTGAGGCTATTTTGACTCAAAAATCTCAACTTAACCTCCAAAACATACTCATCCCACTACGGCCATGCTATATATTTATGCCTGTGGCCATTGTACATAGGCTATATCTCAATTCACGAGATGGGTTAGGCAGATAAAAAAAATGCTAAGTTGGAATTGCATGTTTGATTTCTGTGAGTTCAAATTCCATTTTCCACGCCGGCCATGTGCTCCCAACTTGCACAAACGAGTCTGCCCATTTGGCATTTGAATGTAAAAATGCATCGTTTTCCTGATTAATTTGCAATTTCCGAAGAAACAGTCTGAATGCTAATGAGAATTATGCTGTGTGGTACGACCAAGGAAAACTGTAATACTGATGACTGAGGACGAGCAAAACGATCATGCTGGCTACCTCAAATGGCACACAAAAGACAGGAGGGAAAGATCAGTCAAAGGTGGATAATAGAACCCGTATGATGCTAATTTTTGCCCAATTTATCTAGCTTCCGTAAAACCGCTAGCTGAGATGTGGCGTTTTAAATTGCCTAAAGCGCGTGGAATATGCATTAAGGTAAGCCATACGTGCTATTGCAGGCACTGCGGCTCCGATCAACACAGGCCAATATCAGGCATACTTATTACACATAGGAACACAATAGGCTTAATGTTGCTACACTATTTGTAGCTTAAGACGCTAAAATGAGTAATATGCCCAGACCAAGGTAACCATACACATGCGTGTTAATATACAGGTGATAATATTTATGGCTGCAAAAAAGGGTGATCTAGCCAAAAAAGCCAATCTTACCATTTTCGCCAAAAACGTCCATTTCAACGCTCATCTAGCCTATCCCGCCACCAATGAAGCCTATCTCGCCAAAAACACTCATTCCGCCAAAAACTCCCTATCTAGCCAAAGCACCCATCTTGCTAAAATACCCATCTAGCCTATATTGCCAAAAACGCCCATCTAGTGTATCTAGCCAAAAAATCCATTCTAACCTATCTCGCCAAGAACGCCCATCTAGCCTATCTCGTCAAAAACGCCCGTTAAAAGCTTATCTCGCCAAAAAAGAGCCCATTTTACCAAAAACATCCATCTTGCCAAAAGCGCTTATCTCGCCAAAAACACCCATCTGTCTTATATCGCCAAAAGCGCCCATTTCGCCACAAGCGCCTATCACACCAAAAACGCCAATCCCACCAAAAGGCCCAATCTAGCACATTTCGCCTAAAACGCCCACATTGTCAAAAACGCCAATCTCGCAAAAAAACGTTTTTCTGTCCGTGCTGTAAAGCAGTTTCTATGAGAAGCGTTACTGAGGCTGGATAATTTAGGCCCCGATTTTTTGATGAAAAATTGTATCCCATGAATTAATTTTGGATGAAAAATTTAAGGCTAATTCTTAAAGGAGTCAAAGTTAAAAGTAAAAAATTTTGTCTTGAATGGACAAATTAACTTGAGATCCCCAACAACCACATAGCAAGCGAATCGGACAGTTTTTACCATAGATGGGCAGCAACCAAAATTGTGGGAGGGGGGGGTGAAAAAATTTTTAAAGGTCAAAAATGGTCTTAAAAGTGGTCGTATGGCGAAAAAACACCATTTTTCGACGTTTCTCATCGAGCACTATCCAATGGCATTAAAAAATTGCTAAAAAAGCAAAAACATTATTTTCTGGGGGGTATTTTGATTCCTGGGGGGATATTTCAATTCTGGGGGTGCATACCCCCAAACCCCCCCCCACGCCCATGTGTGCTTTTTACCCTTTATAAATCTGCTTTATACAAAACTTCATTGACAAATCTCGGATTTTCTTATGGGGAGTGGTACTGTCCAAAAATACGCTCTTAACGTTTAAAATGACGTTTTTTCGACGCTTAACATTGTCAACTCATATTTGAAGTTTCTTCTGATGTGACATTTTCAAATTTTTGGCAATTTCACTCGGAGCGAAAATCTGGAACAAAGCGCCGGAAAATCTGTGAAATTTAAGCGGAAGCATATTCAGACGCTTGAATTACGTCTCCATTTGTGTGTATGTTGAATTTGACGCTAAAATTTTTTACTTATGCTTGAAAATAAAATAGTAAAATCTATACTGAAACACCTCTTTCCTATCTATAAATAGTTTTAAAATCTTTTTCTTCAGAAATATGGCTTCCAGGCCGCCAAGAAAGTGAATAAATGTTAGGGTTGTGCCGGCTACCTCGACCCAAATAGCCGAGTACCCGGCTAAAATTTTGGACCCGGACCCAACAATCCTAAATTTCTGGACCCGGACTCATACCCGGACCCGGCTGTATCCATAAACTTTGACTTGGACCCGGACCCGCCTTCAATATGGTGTCGGGTCCGGGTCAAAGTATATAATGCACGCATATTGCATTGCAGAAATATTGAAAAACAACGAAAAATGACGTAGGCTTGAAAACAGGCAAATGGATCATTTTCAACATTCTAATCAACTCAGTAACATACTGATGGCCTCATCAAACATTGAAATTCAAAGTGACAAATAGTAATGTGACAAATATTGGCGCTATATTAAAGCAGAAGCCATGTCTCTTGGGCGTGACACAATAGCAATATAAAGCATGGTTTACGCTATTTATTGATGCACTTTTAGTAACAATACGCGTTAGCAGAGGCGGGGGACGGGGCGACTGCTCTCCCATTAGCCAAAAAAATTTGGCGAGATAAAGAATGGATATGCAATTTGCAATGATTTTTGGCCGTCAATGACCATAATTAAATTTATCCGACGCTACGCGCCGGATGATACCTATTAATGACATTTATTTGCTTTCTTGGCAATCTGAAAGCACGTTTTTTTTGAATCGGCAAAAATTATTCACGATGTACAAAGACTTTTCGGGACCGTCTTTGTAAACGAAGAAAGATTTTTGGGAAGTCAAAACCCGCAAAAAAGGTCTAAACTTCGCGGAAATTTTTGGTGCTATGCGCCGAAATGAGTAATGAGTAATTGTCTGTCCTATATATTTTTATAATAGTAGAAATCGCATTTTGCAAGGAAAAATGTCAAATTTTTTTGCGCTTCGCGCCGTTTTAAGACGATTCTTAATGATTTTCGCCCTCCTTAACCCTAGAATTAGCTAAAATACACTACTAAAGGTCGAACAACTCTACTACACTAAAGCCGCTACCGTACATATATCATTTCACCCAAAAATTTGTGTGTACAAAATGTACAACGACTTAAACGGACCTTGTACAAAAAACACTGCCTGTACGCCATTTTCTGTTCATGTAGGTTTCAAATCAATTTTAATTGCAGAGACAGCTATTTTTGCTTAGTTTTCTTCTAATTTAAATTAAAAATTTCGATGTTTCGCATCAAAAGCTATAAATACAGGAAATCAAGCAGTAAATCATGCTTCTAGACGTCTATCCACCTTAATTTCAACAAATTTTTCCGGCGCTTAGCGCCAGATTTTTGTTGAAGTCAAAGAAATTTAATTATTTTTCTGCACAAAATTGTCGAAAATTCCAAAATTTTTAGAAAAAATATTGCGTCAAAATTGATTTTATGTAAAAGTATACGATTTAAAACACCTAAAAAACTATTTAGCGCGTTAAGAGCAAATTTTTGACCTATTTTAGACTGTTTTTGGAAAAATCGGAATCAGGCACGTAGCTGTAGCTGGCCGTCCTGTTTTGGGGTGCCAACCATACGTGGACAGCAAGAAAATTCTGGGGGGGGGTGCAAGATTTTTCAAAGGTCAAGAAATAGCCTTAAATGTGGTGGTATGGCGAAAAAACCTCATTTTTCGACGTTTCTCATTGAGCACTATCTATTGGCATCAAAAAATCGCAAAAAACGGAAAAATTTTAAAATTGTATTCTGGGGGGGTACAGCCCCACCGTCCCAACAGCCCCATCAAAAATATCATTAGTCCCACCGTCCTATCAGCCCCACCAAAAATCCCAACAGCCCTACCCGTCCCAACAGCCCCACCGTCCCACAGAATTTTTTTGTTGCCCACATATGGTGGTGGGGCTGTTATGACGGTTGGGCTTTTGGAACTGGTGGGGCTCTTGGGACTGGTGAGGCTATTTTGATTATTGCTGGGGCTCTTGGGACAGTGGGGCTGTTGGGACGATGGGGCTGTTGGGACGGTGGGGCTGTTGGGATTGGTGGGGCTGTTTGGATTTGTGGGGCTCTTGGGATTATTGGTGGGGCTGTTGGGATGGTGGCACTGTTGGGACTGGTGGGGCTGTTGGGACGAGTGGGGCTGTTGGGACTTTTGGTGGAGCTGTTGGGACGGTGGGGCTGTTGGGACGGTGGGGCTGTTGGGACTGGCGTGGCTGTTGAGACACAATCCACTTGCGCGCCTTAGGTATCGTTGTTATATTATCAGCGCATGCGTTAGGTATCCGTGTTATATTATCAGTGCATGTTATGTTGGTATGAGTGCAAGGGTGCGTATCAGCGACTCAGTGCGCATTTAATCTAACAGGTAGGTATGTAAATAGGTAGAGCCACCAGATAAAATGTAACAGGTAGGTACGTAAAAATGTAGATCCACCGGAAAAAACTGCTGGAAGACCCACTATCAATGGACCCACCAAAAGAGAGGCTGATTCAAGGTGATGGTTAAGGATATACATACACCTTAAGATAGGACGTACATAAGTACACGCACGAGCATGTCCATACACTGAATATGACACACATAGGAAGGGGGAATGAAGTGGGGGCTACTTTTCTTTACAGTTTTCTCAAAAAGGCCTTAGGATGAGATAGAGTCTTAGGGGAGGAAGGTCCTTTACACCATAGCACACTGTTGGATAGACAGGCTGAGGGGTAGGGGAAATAGACTACTGTACATCACTTAACACTTCACACTACTTTACAGTACTTTACAAAACTGTACACTACTTAACACCTTACACCACTTCATACTTTACACTACTTCGCACTTTACACAACTTTGCACTTTACACCATTTAACACTTTACATCACTCTACACTTTACACCTCTGTACAATTTACACTACAGGGTAGTTTTTGCACAGAAGAAAGATTTAGCTCCTACAATGATTTCTCGAGTGTTTTTCAAACCTAAATTTATGTCAGACGAATAGATTTTGTACAGAACAAGGATTTAGCTCCTACAATGATTTCTCGAGTGTTTTTAGGCGATTTTAATGTCAATTTTTGCATTAATTCTCCGAGTTTTCCGAAAAAACTTGGAAAATTTCGACTCTGCCTATCATAAGACAGCAAAAACCGGTATTTTGAGCATTCCTGACTTTTTTTATTCGAATCGAATTAGTCAAGCTAAAGCTAGACTTAAGCCTGGTCCGAACTCTGATCAGAAGTCAGGATGATCCAGAGCTGCCGATTTAGGTCAGGCTTAAACATACATATCAGAGGGGGATGGGGATCCCTCAATCAAACTCGGACGTCCCCTCATCCCCAAAGCCAGAAAATTTTTGACCCCCCCCCCAAATAGAGTTGGCCATTCATCGTCTTGATCAATAAGAAATTGTTGTCAAACAAATAGCAAGTGCACATATGCAACCTTTTAAGTTTGAAAAAAATTTGAAAATACATTGGGAATATTTTTAGTGACCATCGGTTATCTAATAAAAAGCCTGATATTAGTACCGGTTCCACCATTGGTGGGGTAGAGGTGCTCTTAGCAGACATTTCTGCGAATAATCAAAGCCTGAAAAGTCTGAAACCCCTTCTTTAATAATCAAAGCCTGAAAAGAATGATACCTCCTAAAACGACTTGACGGATCAACCTTGCCACCCTTCTGAGCGACAAAAGTCTTGTAAGAGACGCCGCATACTTTGATTTACTTGTGATCACTTGAAAAGAAGCATTTATTTATAACAAGAGTTAGCAAAAATGACAGACTTTTAATTTTTATAAGTTAAATTATAATTGTTTCTTATAGTTGTAGAAACAGCATCATCTATTGTTTAAACCATATGCGCTCTAGCTGCTACATAGATTAGGTATCTACATATTTGAATTAAAACTAAGAACTATCTCTGCAATTTCAAGTTATTTATGCAGATTACCTACTCTTTATGCCATTTTATTAGTGATGTTTTGTTGTGTTATTTAAAATAGCTATCCTAACAAGATTTTCAATCTTCAATGTCTTGTGCATCGTACTTTACGCAACATTTATTTAACATAAGTTCCTTTATTTCTTGCCACTTTTAAGTATTTACCTAAGTATGCAATGAAAAAATGGTTATTCTTGGAGCAAATGTATGACATTCTGAAAACTAGAGATTTCCAGGTGATTTGAGGTCACCATGATCATGAATATTACATCTATGACATTCTATGAGCCAAATGAAGATTACTTATGCATTGAGTGGGTACTATCCGATTATGATTCCATCCAGATTTTAGCTATTTTCTTTCACAATTATCGCTTTCTTTATGAATATTTTTGAGTCACTGAGGCTCGAACTTACAACTTCCTCATCGATATTAATTGCATTATCGACTAACCCATCTCACTGAAAACTCAAATTACCTAATTGTTAGATAAGTGATTATTTATGTTGTTTCTTTCTGACACTGGCATCATGAGCTTAGGTTTCAAGTAAACTGAGTTATCTAAGCTTTAGTGATTAGCTACCAAATGGAAATTGCTTAAGGATTTATAATTGTTCCAGAAAAATATTAAAGCCTTAGCAGTGAGATGCAGCTTGCTTCACTCGCTGCATTCCACTGCTGAAGCTTAGCTTATGTGCTGGCAGTGCTAGCGCCATTATCAATGTACGTAAGTGAGCTGAACACAAGTCTGAATTGTAACAAGTAGCTAACTAGTAGTATCTTAATTTAGCCCTGCATGAGGAAATAATACAATTTTCGTGATCAGCGACCTCAAATTATCCAGCTATCACTGGTTTTTGGGGGTGTACATCTGCTCCAGCCGACAATGTGTCAAAAGCCAACTACAAAATTAATTCTTGGTATAGGAAAAGCTTCTTCAGGTGCTGTATCGTATTTAATGTAAATAGTTAAATATAAGTACTCTCATAGCGGCTTTGCAGGTATAAATAAAAATTCTTAAAATGCTTCTTTTCAACTGATGTCTTGAAAAACAATCACAAAAATTATCAAAGCCGAATTGCAGCTATAAATATAAATTCTGAAATACGCTTCTTTTCAACTGAAGTCTGAGAAGCCAATTATAAAATTTATTCTTGGTATAGAAAAAGCTGCTTCAGAACATACACATGTATTAAGATTCAAAGGCTACAAATTGGCCCGAACCGAATTGCTTTACACATATGGGGAATCAGGTTCAGACTCTTAGAGTTTACAATGTGATAAATGGTGAAAAATAACGTTTCAAGCTAATGTTTCAAGTAAACTCAGCTATCTAAGCTTTAGCAATTAGCTATTAAATGGAGAATGCTTTAAGGACTATAATGGTTCCAGAAACAATTAAAGCTGAAGCAGAGGGGTGCAGCTTGATTTACTCGCTACATTCCACTGCTGAAGCTTAGCTTATATGCTGGCAGTGTTAGCGCCATTAACAATGCACATAACTAAGCTGAACTTAAGTCTGAATTGTAACAAGTAGCTGACTAGTATCTTAATTTAGCTCCTGCATGAGAAAATAATAATTTTCGCGATCAGCGACCTCAAATAACCCAGGTATCACTGTTTTTTGGGGTGTACATCTGCTTCAAGCGACAATGTCTTAAAAGTCAATTTCAAAATTAATTCTTGGTATAGAAAAAACTACTTCAAGTGCTGTGTGGTATTTAATGTAAATAGTTTAATGTAAGTACTCTCATTGCGGGTTTGCAGGTATAAATAAAAATTCTTAAAATGTTTCATTTCAACAGATGTCTTAAAAGTCAATCACAAAAATTGTTGCTGTATCATACGTAGTGTAAATAGTTTAAAATAAATACTCTCGCAGCTATTTTGCAGGTATAAATAGAAATTCTGAAAAATGCTCCTTTTCAATCAATGGGTCAAAAGCCAATTGCAAAATTAATTCTTGGTATAGAAAAAGCTGCTTCAGGTGCTGCATGGTATTTAATGTTAATGCCAATTTGCAGGTATAAATAAATGCTTCTTTTCAAGTGATCACAAGTAAATCAAAGTATGCGGCGTCTCTTACAAGACTTTTGTCGCTCAGAAGGGTGGCAAGGTTGATCCGTCAAGTCGTTTTAGGAGGTATCATTCTTTTCAGGCTTTGATTATTAAAGAAGGGGTTTCAGACTTTTCAGGCTTTGATTATTCGCAGAAATGTCTGCTAAGAGCACCTCTACCCCACCAATGGTGGAACCGGTACTATAATCTATAGTCTGTTTCATTTATCCGAGAGCTTTTTCAGTAAATGCTTATGGAGGCTACAGTAATCCCTTGTTTCTTATTTACTGTAGATAGCTAAATCTCACTGTAGCTACGCAGCAAAGAAGGGGTTTTCAACAACCTTTTTGCGACATAATTTATTCGCGTCTTCCAGCAGATCAATCAACTTACAGATAAAAATCACGCATTCAGCTTATCCTAAGTATGACACTTTAAACACAATAGACTAAAATGTTAAGAAACGCCGCAAACTCTCGCATACCGTAGTGGTAAAACGTCCGCTTGTCGTCGAAGCAACCGGGGTTCGACTCCAACCGATAGCTTTTTATTTAGCGCGCTTACTGTAGTATGTCCCAGCACTGATTAATTGCTTAAATTAAATTTATATGGGCGGATTACTGCATTAAAAATGGAAGACTTCCAGCCACTCGCCCTCACTGAGCTGATTCTGCCGAATTACAGTAATTCGTCTTGTTTCGCTTACTGTAGCCTTTAAAAAAATTGACTAAAAAGCTCTCGAATAAATGAAACAGACTATAGTCAGAGTGGATCAAATATGTACCTACAGGAAAACTAACGTTATTTTCACGATATTATATCCCAAGATTATTATCGTTTCCGTTAACGACGACTCTCCAAAACTATCGTTTCGGCTGAGCAAGGGAAAAATCGAGTGCTACAGTAATGAGGAAATTAGTTTTTCGAGCGAATGCATGCACCAGCTTTGCAGACTATAGTCAGTTTCACATAAATTCGTGTACAAGTTTTAAGAATTTCCAGCGACAGTAAGCCGAAGGTTACCATAATTGTGCATTAGATCAATGCTATAGTCGCGATCTGTCAGCTTATCGTCGTAGTTTTTCAAAAATTTATGACCGAACTTGTGTGAAACAGATTATAGGATTTTTGCCCTTTTTGACCTTAGTTTCGTCTTATTTTCTCATAATTCTCCCTTTGACTCAAGGGTGGCTGACCTCCTATCCAAATCCCTTGATGCATCACGCGCAAATATGTAAAGCAAGCGTACGCATGTTGTTTCGCGATGTGCGCTAAACTTTAAAACAATGCTCTTCACATGAACGATTCCGCACAGTTTACACAAGTCGAGTAGGTTGCTTATTCCTTGTCTTCATTATTATCGGTCGAGTTGTATTTTATGTGATATTTAACATAAACATTAAACAAAAGTAATGTGGGATCATGAGCTTGAAATTCCCCGACATTAGCCATTACCAGCGTATGTCAGCGTTGATAAATATTGAATTAAGTCGATTAGCTGATGAAGAAATGACGAAAAAACCAATCCAGTACATTTTTTCTTGAATAGTTATTATTTGCATCTGTTTGAAGAGTGGTGTTTAATTTTAGCTCATTATCACCGACCTAGCGTTTTGTTACACTTTTGGGAAGCGAAAATTATTTCCTTTTCTTAATATAATGAGCAAGTTTAAACTTCGGCAATTGATCGTTATCGCCCCTATTTATAACATTAAAGTAATATTATTTGTAAGCGTACAAATGTATAGATTTCGGGAAACTAATACTTGGTCATAGATTATGCAACGTGGTGTTTATGCACTTATTCTTTTATTTAAATATTTCGCTTCATTTCAGGTGCCTCAAAAACGCTCTCACATTGAGTCCAACTACTGTGAAAGTGACGATGACGATAGTGGATCTGATATAAGTGTCAATACGCTGCTGTCTTGGGTGCAAACTTCTCTGCCTGCTAGCAAACAGTCTGCCCTACTTTTGAACCAAACCTATCAAGATCTGATGACGAATATGATCCAACGCATTCAGGAAGTTTTGTCGATTGTACGGATGAGGACCGTGAGTTTACATGCTTGTATCATATGTAGTGGAAATATATGTTAACACTTGTACATTTTTGGACGATGGATGAAAATTCGTAGCGTAAAATGGACAATCTCGTTGATAATCTGAGAGTTTTTGAGCTGAAAAAATTGATAGGCCCGAACGACAGAACGTATTTTAAACGTAGGGTTAAAATCTTTTTGGTATGACAGAAAACGAGATTAACTTTAAATCAAGGTTAAAGTCGGGTAACATCTCGGGTTAAATGTCGATATGACAGAAGGCGGGTTAAACAAACAGCTGGTTAAAAATGGTCGATTGAAAGCGAGATTTTTAACCCTGCTCCTAGCAGGCTTAAATCACAGGTTGTCTATCTTATTGCATTACTGGACATATGTGTTTGGATTTTGCCAAGTTGAGAAATGCCAAAGTTATTGGTCAAAATAATTTTCCAAGCTCGTATTATTTCGAACATGTTTTACAAAAGATGGTCACGTCACATTATGTAGCATTTGATATAGAAGTTCAAATGAACATTTATATACTGTCTTTGATACATGATCGGCATTGCGAAATACGTGATGACAAAATCGGATTAAAGTAATAAAAGTCGGGTTACCTTACTTTAACCTCGGGTTAGCTTACCCGACTTTTAGCCACCTTTCATACGGGTTAAATTTGACCTAAAGTTAAATTTAACATTGGGTTAGCTAACCCGAGAATTTCCGTTAACCTTGGGATAAACTGACCCACGTTCTATCATTCGGGCCATAAGTGCTTACGTAAAAACTGCTTTAGTTCACAGTTCTCTCCAACTTCAGACACTTTTTGATCCAAAATATAATGTAAATTGATAAACAATCTTTAATTTTCGTAACACAAAATCTATGATAATGTTCAAGCACTTTTGCAGAAAATTTTTGATTTTTATCAATGTTTTACCTTCATTTGGCCTTTTTTCTCCAGCTTATCCTCCTTATCCTCCCTCCCCAAATCTGTCCTACGTGAATGTTTGTTCCTAACCATGCGCTTAGAATGCTTGGTCTGGGTCAACCGGACTAAAATGCATTTAAAAGTAATTGATTTAATTTAAAAATCATTCTAGTTATCACCTTTCTTAAATTTTTTAGCACTGACCACAAAAGGTTGTCTAAGCGACGCAGCAAAACCATCTTGACTTGTTGTTGTGCGTCTTATTCAAAGCGCTTTAATCTGGTTAAGAATAGGTGTTATTAATTTATTTGAAATATACTCTGACGCCTGTTGCGCCAGTCTGTGGTTACGAGCATACATGCACATCCCCTTGAGGTTCAGCCAAACAGTTACTTTACAGCGATTTTAAGCTGATGGAACGTTTTTTTGCATCATTTTTTAGGTCAGAAGCAGTAAAAATGTGGATAACTATTTTTATGTACTTTTTACTAAAAAGCGCGCGAAATTGATCAATTTTTGCATTTTTAGTGTTTGGAGTGATATATTGCAGTCAAAATGGACTAAAAACCCTTTAAAATGCAATATTACCGAGAAAAAACCTTTTATAGGCTATTTTGACCATTTTGATCGTTTAAACAGCAAAAAAATCGTGAACAATAAATGTATTGTTTCGGATTTCCGGGATTTTACCCTACTGCCGACCCTGACCTTGTGCATCTATGTTTAAGAGGCTGCGTAAATGAGAATTTCAGTGGTTCTCATTAGAGTTTCAGAGATGAGGTGTTCTGTTTCACTAGTGACTTCTAAAGAGGATGGTTGCTCAGACGTTCAGAGGTACTTCATAGTGAAATTCAGGTTCAGAGATATAGATTTTGTTTTGAAGCTAAGTATTGTAAATGAAAGCTGCTATAAAAGTTTTGAATATTTCGTTTTTTTGACGCGATTCTCGCAAAGGCTAAAAAAGTAATCGAAGAATTTCACTCCTATGGAAAAATTGAGTTTTGAAGTACGAGCGTCATTTTCAGCAACAATCACACAAGAGAACAAAATCGAATTGATTTTGAGTTAATAAGCTAAAGTTGTCCATAACACTCATTCTCTATGCGCAGCTAAAAATGTAAAATTATATATTCTGCTTTAGTCAAACCTTTATTCGATGCTATATCCGATGCTGCATTTAGAAAATTGTCTATTGAAGAAACAAATCGACCATTAAAAATAATTACACTAAGCGCCTCTGCTGAACTTCTGGGCCCGGTTTCTATGAAGTAATCCAGACTTAAAATATAAGCCGGTTTGAGTCCAACTTATCCAAGCCTGGCTTAAATCGGTTCCCATAAAAGTGAGGATTTAGCCAGACTTAAGTCCGGCCCTGGCTTAAACCAGGCTTAAGCTCGACTGAAGTCTGGCTTGAACCCATCGAGTTGATAGAAGTAAGGATCACCCTGACTTATAGCTTAATTTAGGCGTACGCCAAACTTTTCAGAAACAGATAAGCCAGGCTTAAGCCGCGCTTAACTTTAAGCCAGGCTTTAACCGGTTTCATTTATTACGTGTTTTTAGGCCGAAATAGAAGAATTACTGAGTAGGCCTTCGCCGAAGGTTACCAATACGGCAAAGAAAGTCAAAGCCTCGCTTTACACGCCTCCTTACTTCCGTGATTCGTCAGGCCTTGTGAGATGAAATTATTTAACAAAGCACGGAAATGCACAATTGCTGTTTTTCTAAATAAATTAGTCCAGAAAACAAAAATGCATTGTATGAGTCTTCTTAACTTTTGTTTTATCATAATTTAACATTGAAATTCATAGCTGATGTATAAAGTATAAAATGATTGCTTTATTAATTTTACATCTTTATGTTGTCTAGAGTGAAAAAATTGTGAAAAATGTTCTCAAGAGTAGAATATGTTTATCTTTAAAAGAATTTGAGTTCCTTTTGCCTTTTGCTCTAGCTGATTAGTGCCTAGCGTATAAGTCAATTCGTCTTTTTGCACGTTAGTAATTTTCGTTTATTTTCTTTACGTATCGTAGCCTATGACAAATTCCTAATTAAGCAAATTTTATCATGCATATTTCTATCCTAAATTCAGAACGTCTGTCATTATTTTTTTCAAGGGTGGGTAGCCAACATCATCACTGTGTGCTAACTGAAAGAGAAATCTAACTTTCATTTGAAAAATAAATTTTATAAAATAAAAATTGGCGAGGGCTTAATACGTCAATAGGAATCTAGAATTTTCCTTCCACGTTAGTGGTTCTTATACTGTATTGGAATCTCCATGTTATTTAGTTGGAGAAGTATTTGCGATTAAGCCAAATTGACATTCGTTAATTTTAGTGCCCGCCATTGAACAATGAAGCTAAGCGAAAAAGCCAGCAAGCATTAAATTTTAGTATGCTGTGCGAACCACCGAGAAAATTTTCGAATAAGGAATGCGGTATTTTGCTTGCAGCTGTAAATCAATCATTTTGGGAGAATAAAGCCGAGCAAGAGAATAAAAAGTGAGTTTTTAAATAAACGATTTTGTGAAACTATTGAAAATATACATTGAACCAATTTGAAATGTACTATGTTACAAGTTTATAGGTATGTAGTTACTATGAATATTTCGACATTTCGTATGCAATAGCTTTTTAATCAAACGTCAAGAGAAGAGTATATAGACAATAGGTGCAAGCTAGAATGGTTTTAAAAATTTGCACAAATACTGAACTTGCTCAAGAACTACTTTAATTTTTCTGGGGCTTTTCTCAAAACAGTCAAAATAAGGTCCAAAACTATTGTTGATGCAATATTTTTCCAGAAGAAACTTCATAATTTTCGACAGTTTTGTGCAAAAAATGATTAAATTTCCTTGACTTAAGCAAAATCCCTACATGAAGCGCTCTGAAATTCGGCAAAATGACTTTTAGAAGCTTGATCTGGAGCATTATGTAAGTCAATTAAAGCATTTGGCGCGAAGCGTTAAAAATTTTTAGTACACACACTATATATGCTTATGATTAAAATATTACTTTATGCTTCATAAATCGTTTTAGAAGTCATGAAAACGTTTGTTGCCACAAAAACTATTCCTGACGCAAAAATATGGCTGGAGGCCGCCAAAAGTGTCATCCAAAAGGGTCAACTGGGATCAAAATTCATCAAAAATGCATATCCTTATTTCGTTAACTATATAGGGCCAATGGAGGAGGGCGGTCGCCCCGTCCGACCCTGCTTTCAAGCACTCTGGCAGAAGTCACACTTAAGTTCATATGTTCACCGCAGGCTTATGACACATACGCACAAAAGGACAACCAGATAAAAACACAACCCTCATCATGATAAAAAACATAAGTGTTCTTCAAAATTGTTTTTGGTTTTATATAAGAAATTTCGCACTACGCAAACTAGTCATTGTTGTCTTTGCACGAAGGAGCAAGAGAAATGAAGCCACTTAGTAGCAAGCATACATGTGCGTGGAGATGTAGGGCGGGGCACTGATGCACTGCATGGTCAGTTTGGGAGGGTCAAACGATCTGATGAGAAATCAAATAGTGAGCTTTTTAGGGCCAGAATCACGTCAAAAAATCGTTCAAATCCTAAAGTAGCGTTATAACTATGTTTATCTAATTTCTGGTCAATTTTTTACATTTTTGAAGAGAATTGTTGATTTTTATCTTTTTTTTAGCCATCTGTTCTTCTGAGAAAATTTCCCATTTATTCTTTCTGATGATCTACACCACGCGAGGGCGTGGAGGGGGATAGGAAGTCCAGACCCCCCGAAATCTGGTAGACCTCTAAAATTGAAAGACCCCCGAACTGAATTTTTGGCATGTTTTTTTGAAATTTTTGAAGGTTTTACACCACCTGACCTCCAGAATTCGGGTGCTGCCCAGTAAGATCTACATCCTCCAAACCCCTACGTGCATGTCTGGCCTGGGTTTTGTACCAGCCTTCAGAATTAAAAAGGCCCCAACCGAAATTCGAAAGACTCCCAGAATTTAATTTTTGAAAATTTTCACGTTTTATTCGTGACTTTACATGACAATTAGAAAGCGCTTGTTGAGAAACGTCGAAATATTCTTTTTTTGCACTACCACCATACTCCTTTTCAGACCAATTTGAAAAATTTTTAGGACCCGACCCAGACCCCATAATTTGTGTTCTGCCCATGTGTAATAGTAGGCCGGTTTACTTCTCACGTTTTATCGTTCAAGTACTTTTGCAAGCAATGGAGGGAAATATAAAAATGGTTGATATTGTTGTACCACTCTACATCAGATTCTTAGAGCATGAATTAAGTTTTAGATTTCTTTCATAGTTTTATTTCTGTACAAAGACTTCATATCGTTGGGATAATCTTTTGTTTAAACTTCTAACAATTTTGTTTGGAAGTTATGGTCCATGATGTCTTATAAAACTTGTGTGGCCCTTTTCTTACTTAAAGCTGAAAAATGACGTCCCGTCAGGAAAATGTTGTTGTAATCTGCACTGTTCTAAATTAAGTCGGATCCGTCTTGAGAATGAAATATATAACGAGAGTAAAGATTCAGCCGGACAAGCCACCGCAAAAGCTAATTTGAAAGCTAGCAAGAAGAACTTGCTCACAATAAAGTAAGCGATTTCAATGAAATTCGGGAACGAAAACGTTAAAGGACCTATTTGTAGGAAAATAGTAAATATTTATTGCTTAAAGATTAAAATCAGTCTTATAATCACAGAATATTCCGAGCTAAAATTTGAACGGGGCGAAGCATTCTTTTTGATGGGCAATGTTTTGCATAGTTAAACTAAAAATCTCGTTTTCGGATTCGGAGAATGGTTTTTTCAAAGTGGATAGCACTTTTTGGATCAGGGAAATTCGTTTCTGGACATGGACGACCTCTTGTTTGGGCGAAGACAGTCACGTTTCAGTTAGATTTAACATCCAATTTTCGGACCAGGAATACCGCTCTTGAAAGCTGGCCAACGTTTTATATTTGGACAACCATGAATTGACCTTTTCATTAGAGGGTCAGGCAGGACGAACCATTGACCATTGCCTGCCCATGTATACTTATAACAATCTTTTGAAATATTATTGGAAAATTCAAGAATTTAAATGTTAAAGTAATGCTGTGTGTTGAGAAAAAATTCTTCAAATTAAGTTCTGAACGCTTTTCTCTGGTACCTACTTTTTTAGAAAGTCTAAGCAAGTAGGCCGCAGAGCCGACACAGTATTTGAACCGGATTGGCAACAGATTGCAACTAAAGAAGTAAGCAAAACATGACACTTAATCGACTCTACTTAAATAAATGAAAAGTTTTGCGAATAGTTCGAGGGCAGTAGGACGGCTGCAGAATGTCGCTTGTTGTGGACTAATTCCCTGCGGCCGGAAACCAATAAAAGCGAGGAATGGACTCAGGATGAAATGGACTTGCTTAAGAAATTAGCCGAAAGCAAACCGAGTTTCACTTTCATCCAAATAGCCAAAAAACTAAAGGTAAAAATTTAAGACAAAGCTTTTAGACGGTTAAAATTTGTTATATGATCTAGCCTTATCACAGATAAGCTGTCAAACTTTTGATTTTCGTAATATTTGCTCGTCCGATATAATTTATTAGAGTTCAAGTAGTCCTCTCAAAGCAGCATAAAGTCAAATGAAGAAAAGTTCAGCCATTAAAGATACAATAGTCAAGATTTTATGTTTAGTGCGGCAGCAAAATCAACATATTTCGAGAATGATGCAGCAAATGACTCGTATCTCTAGAATCATGCAAAGTTTTTGTGCATTTATACTGGAACTTTTTTGCATTTTTCGCCAGGAGTTATTCAGTGACGCCAAATAAATTTCAGCAGAAAATTCAGAAACACCCAAAAACTGTATGTTGTAATATCTATCTGCATCACGGTGGTTTTGCTTTTTACACATCTGATTCATTATCTGTGCGTTTTGCATTTTTTGCAGACAAATCGAACTGCATTTCAGTGCTTTGAGAAATATCAGATGGAATTGAATCAAAAATTGATCAGAAAGTAAATAAACTTGAATATTAATTATTTTATTTGATGCATTATTCCGACATACTCCAACTTAAAGGCAATGGACACCTGATGAGGATACAAAATTAATTGATGCAGTGCGACAGGTGCAACAAGGCGACTTTATACCTTGGGATCACGGTTAGCTTTATCCAGTTGTTATCCTAATACAGACTTTTTTAAATACACGGTTTGGGCAGATGTGCTTATGGCAGTTTGTCGGGATTCTGATTGTTTAACTGTTGATTCCTTTGTGAATTTTTGTGTTCCAATTTTGTTTATTACCTTGTTGATTCCGTTCACTTTTTCTTATTTCATGTATATTTTTTCCAATTCTATAGCATGACTCCACTTTTTTCAAGAACGTGTCTTTTTTATTCGCAAATCTCATAGATTCGGACCGCAGCCCCTACATGCATAAGGAAGCTGATATTCATGTATTAGTTGCATCCTTTTTCGAAGTTTTATTCACATCCACCTTAATTACATCTATGTAGTTTATCACGTCATCTCACTGTACTTTTCTCGTGTCGTTTCACCCTATCCATCTCGGCTTTGGCTACCCGTCATCGTGCAAAATAAGAGCAAATACTAAGAAGCATATGTTAATTTTTACATGTTCTCTGTCTTCTCATTTCAACATCGAAATATATGTAGTATTTATCGTTAATCTCTCTCATTAAAATCCAAGTGAAATATTTGTTGTGATCTTCAAAGGTAATTGAAACATAAAAGGCCAGCCACAAATAATACTTTTCCCTTTTTCCTGAACCATTTAATGAAATTATGTACTGCATTGTAAAAAAAATTGAATATATCGGCCGAAATTTTTGTCATGAAAATTTCAGCCAAAATTAGAGCCCGAAATCCTGCAAATCGTTTTGTTATCAAACAATTAAATTACGAAATGTTAAACTTTTGCTATCATTTTAAATATTAAAATCGTTTTCTAATTAAGTTGCAAAATGCTTAGAAGGTCGGTTACGTTCACAATGTCAAGTTAGGTGGGAAAGGAGCTTGAATCCAGCATTGCGACACGGTCGGTGGACCGAAGACGAAGATAAGGTAATGAAGATTACATCAAAACTTCAAAAACTACATTATTTATACTCCGTTCATTATTTTCTTGAGGATAAATCTTGCGAATCTGGTAAGTAACACAGCAGTATCGGTTTTTACCGACAAAAACTTCTTAATTCTACTATACGTATCGTGGATTCGATGGATTTTTACGTGCTGTACGCATACGTAGCGGCTTAAACTTTTGGGTGGGGGTCCCCGGCTATTTTTAGTGGGGGGTTAATGGTTTCTAATTTTTGACCAAAAACGGCCAAAAAATTCCATTTTTTTCAAAATTGGGGAGGGGGTTCAAAATTTTTCTGACTTTGGGGGAATGGGGACGACCAACTTTTGGTAGGGGATTCCCCTTCCCCTGTACTATATCTGGCTGTAAGCTTTTCAGAAGTAAAAATAAGAATGGTCCAAACATTGATGGTAAAAGCAAAATATGACCAAGTTCGTCCACTGACATCAGCGAATTGCAAAGAGATGAAAATTTTTAGAAATGAAATACTGTGGTCTAGTCTATCTAGCGAAGATCTTTCCATATTCTGCGGTCTGACTGAGCCCCCAAATTTGGCGTTCATATATGCAAAGGACATGTTGACCATTTATGCGCTCGTGAACGTAGGGAGGGGGCTTGGACCTCCTGATAATCTGGCATACCCCCTAAACTCAATTGACCACCAGAATTGAATTTTCGGCATTTTTTTACGATTTATGGCCTTTTATCTCATCCAGACCCCCTCCCCAGAATTTGGTCGCTGCTCATGTATGCATCTATCGATCCAGCATGAACAACACGCACATCGCGTTTGGTCTGGCAGTGATTTTTTTCTAAAATTTCTTCGAATAAAGTGACTAAAAATGTGTTCGTCAAAACATACCGATTCCACGCTCTTGCTCTGTTTATGTTATTAATGCTATTAATAAATGATTAAAATTATTATTTTTGTATCATGATCGAAGCGTTGGTGTAGTCTCAACATTGCATTAAACCGTCCTAACATTACCACTGAACAATTCCCAGCAGTCTTTGTATCAAGGCGCCTGCCTTATTTTCGGCTCAAGTCCACACCTGGGCGTGGGGGTTTGGGGGGTATGCACCCCCCATCGATAAACCGAAACCCCCCAGAAATCAAAATACCCCCAGAATTAAATTTTTAAAATTTTTTTCGTTTTTTCCGCGATCTTAATGCCAATGGATAGTGCTTGATGAGAAAAGTCGAAAAATTGTGTTTTTTCGCCATACTACAATTTTAAAGCATTTTTTTGACCTTTGAAAAATCTTGCATCCCTCCAGAATTTTCTTGCTGCCCACGTATGCTTAAGTCTATGTTAATGCGAAAACAGAAGCTGATTTTTTGCATTCTGAAGATCAAAATAAGAATAAACTGAAATAATTCGCTAATTATTTTTAATCGAAGTTACAGGTTTACGCACGTATGTATGTTACATTGTGTAGCTTGAGAAATGGCTATGGCTACTGAGCCATGTTATTGAAAAAATGGAAAACTTATTGCAAAACTCCTTAGGCATTGATGGAAGCCGTGCACAAACACGGCACTAAAGATTGGGGTGACATTGCCCGTCGTGTAAGTGGGCGATCGGAATCGCAGTGTCGCGAGAGGTATTGCACCGTGCTAGACAGCGGAATCCAGATGCGGGAGTGGACGGCTAGGGAGGACGCCATTCTGGAAGCGGGAGTGACCGTTTTTGGGGCCGGGCAATGGTCACAGATTCGTCATTTGCTAGACGCCCGAACGCCGGCCATGTGTAAAAATCGGTTCATTTCGTTGGGCAAATTGAAACGCCGGATGGCTTTGAAGAAAGAAAAGAAGGGCGTTAAAAAGGTACGAATAGTTGTTATACGTTATATCCAGAATTCAAATGTTGTTTGTGTACGTCGTCCGCGACTCGGTAACATGGATTGGCAGCGGTCAATTTCTGCGGATCCGGTTGGATAAAATTACCAAAACTAACACTAAACATTCAATTCTGAGCGTCTATCGATTTTGGAAATCCATCGCTTCTTCGAGGAAAGGGGGAGTCCAGACCATTGATGCACAGCAGGGTCGGTCTGGAGGGGTCAGCCAGTCTGAGGAATCGCAAATTTAGTTTTTTGGTCAAAATAATCTCAAAAACTGGTATAAGCGTCAAAATAGCATCAAAACTACAGATATATCAGTTTCTGGTGGTCAATTTAAAGTTTGTTTAATTAAAAGTTTCGATTTTCATCCAATTTTGGCCTCATTTGGCCTCATTTTCCCCCAGAAAATTTTCCAATTTTTCATTCTCGGGGGAGGGGTTTAGACCCCTACCCCGATCCCCCCACGTGCATGTCTGGTCTAGAACCCTCAGTCAGACCCCCACGCCCATTTGTGCTCGGACAAGCATTTTAGACGTCATGGCCATTTTTTGTTTTTTTCTTGAAGCTTGAATGTTGTACAATTATTGTTCTTCGGACTCTGCGACAAAAATCATAAAATAACGTGCCATTGACGCCCAGCTCAAAAGACGAGTTAAGTTACTTTTTAAAATCTTTACGATTGATATGTCACTTCCCATCACACTATATGAAAAGAAAACGTTGACCCCTTGACCTCCATTAATTTCACATAGTTGTTCTTCGGCGACTAACAAAAATTTAAGTGTTTAAAAAATTTTAATTTTTTTGTATGGAAGTTTTATAAAATATTCTTTAGCACGTGATCATTTCATTAACGTTGAATTTGAATGATATCTTCGATTAACATTAATCGTCGAAAAAGTATGAAATCAATTATTTCAAACTTTTGAAGCGATCCCTTCAATTTTGAAATATGAGTGTTTTGCAAGAGTCTTCTTAGGAAAAATTGAGAATTCTTCAAGGTCATTTGAAGGACCACCAGAACAGATTTCAGCACACTTTTCAGCTAAAAAAGACTTAAATTTTCAGTCGTTGTTGTTGCGCCGAATTGATTGCTTTTGCATAATTTTTGTCTCCAAACAGCCCATTTTTGAGTAAGACATGATGAATGTACCAAAATGTTCCGGCGCTTCGCACAGATTTTCTTTATTGCTTTTTTGTAAGGAGCAGAATTGAGTATAAAGAATCAAAAAACTGTTCAGCAGAGTCGAGCTTGGATGAGGAACTGAGACATTATTTGTGTGACTATTGTTAATATTATATTTTTTGTGCATAGCAGAAATGAAGTAGAATATTTTTAAAAGTTTGTTCTCCAGTGTATAGAGCTCGCCAAGAAACTCTAAATACCATTGTTTTTGCTTATCTTCTAGTAGTTGTCTAGATATCGGACTTCAATATTTCCGTCTCCGCACATTCAGTGGGCCAGGTAAGTATCCGAATGAGTTTAAACACAATTAAAATTTCTCAGAGCTTCTGAAAGTTTTGAAAAAAGATTGGTGCCTAATAATTGTGCATTTTTTATAAATTTGCACCCTATTTATGCCAGACAGCTAAACTCGAAACCATACCGGAAACGATCAACGTTGATTCTGCTGAAAATCCTAAGGAAACTGCGCCTGAAACGCGTGTAAAAAAAGAGCAGACGGATGATGTGCATGTTGAAGTTGAGCACAGAATGTCAAAATCCAAAGAGTGGCGTTTCAAGCGTCATTTGGAACGTAAAAGTCAGCTAATAAACTGGTATGTGCAAAATCACGGCGTTCTGCCGAAATCTAGCGTTCTCAGCAAGAATGTGCAAGAATTCGTGGATAGCCAACCGGTAAGAATTATTTTATTGTTAAGAGACTCTAATGGTATTAGCAATCCTTTGTAAATCATAAACGTCAGTATTGGAAGAAGAAAAATAAGGTTTCGATTTTTGTAGCGTTTAAATAAATAATAAATGTTTTTAATAATAAATAATAATTTAATTTCAATAATAATTTAGATAATAAACTTTTGTACGTCCCCGCATTTACACGTATTGTCTAAGCAGTTTACACCAAACATTATTGAAGACGCTAACACTACAGATTTTCGCGCAATGTCCCTCCGTACAAGTACAATTATGGTCTCCAAATGTCTTTGTAGATGACCATGGCAATAGCCAATGCTTCGGCCCGTCCAAATATGGGCTTATAAAGGTTAATTGGTCCTCTATTTCGACTGCAAATTGGTTAGAAAGACATATTTGATTTTACACTATTTTCTCACATTTTCTTCAAAACCAGCCCCTCCAAGTGGATCCTTCAACCGTTTTTTCATCCCGTTCCATGAACGGACTGGGATGGGCCATTGCCCAGGTGTGAACTAACAATGTGGCACAAAACACTTTCTGTTTGTTAAAATTGAGTTTTTACGACCTTTGGTAGTATGAAGATTTCTGTCTTTCTAACGATAAGAAATACCTACACGAATATATCAGTCTGGCACCTTGCGCCGGAAAATTCTAATTTTTTTTCACCGTTTTCAAATAGGATTTGTTACTCTTTCATCTATAAATAGTTCAGAAAACTAATCAGTCATTTTCACTGTCTTGAACACAATTGTGATGCTTTGTGAAGACAAACAAAACAGAAAATTGTCAAACTGGTGGAAACTATTTTGATATATTTACCATGAATTCCAATTCAAGTCAAGTCATAACGGACAAACAGTGCAAATTATTACTTGTACAGGGTGTCCAGTAATTTCGTGTAAGGAGGTACAGGTAAAACCGTTTACTTCTACAATACGTGTGATATATGATTGGAAAGCTCATTCAATTCTGAATGGAAAACATTTTTAAAAACATGTATGCCCGCCATGGGCTTGGCGCTTAGCAGCAAAAGGTAAAGGCATAGATGAAAGCAAATTAATGAAAAAATCAGTTTCAAATTCCATCTCTTCCAAAATCGAAATTAATTGTCTCTTCAAAGTTTCTTCGGAATATCGACCTGACCTCGAATGTTATGCATTTTTATGTCAACTCGACGTTTAATTTCTTCGCCAATGTGCTCAGAAGGATTAAGATCTGGTGAATTACCGGGCCACATATCATTACCCCAAAAAGGCACACCATTGTTACGCAGCAATGCTTGGGTCACGTTATCACGCATGCAGGGCCACATATCTTTTCGTAAATCAGAATCTCCAAGTTTAGCCATTGTTATCTAACTAAATTGTAAACTTTTCCCAGTTAAAATTGAATGTTGTTTCCAACTGTGTAAAGCACATCATACAAAAACTTTACGTTTTCGCTGTATACTCCTTAAACGAAATTACTGGACACCCTGTATGAATCATTTAATTATTTAGCTGATTCAAGCTTTCTTACTTAATGCTGAAATTTGTAAAAAGAAATATGATGGAAACGTCGGAAAATTGTCTTTTTTTGCCCTTGCCTTCAATTTTTCAGCACTTTTTGAATTTGGAAAATTTTTAATTCTGAGCGTACTCTATATTTATACCGGTGTCGCATCTTTTCAGCTGAAGGTGAAAATTCGACTGGAAAAATTACTCGCCGACATTTGTAATAATTCGACTTTGCGCACTGCTTAGAAGAATAAATATTTTTCATTAACTTCCTTTATTTCGCGTTTTTGCTTTTTCTTTTTGAGTGCCCTCATGAAAGCTCTCGTCCGTTGTTATATTTAAGTGTTACTTGCGCGTCCCAAATTTATTTTAAATTTACGTCTTAGATAATGTTTAGGTATGTCAGAGTTTCCCATAAATTACAAGAATAATGCATGGATCAGTGTCTCATGAATTTCTTCTTCTCAAGGTTTTTCAAGCAAAATTCGAAAGTGAGTCTACATTGATGTGTGATATTGTTGATATTGTTTTGAATGGCAGATAAGACATCGTTTCTGGGATTCAAGCAAACTATTCTTGTCATTTAAGCACTACTTGTTCTAATCCTTCTAAATAACCCCGAAGGAAATGTGTCCCTGCGGAATGGGGAGACGGTAATCTCTGAATCTAAGCCCTTTATTGTTCACAAAAAGTCTATAATATCCATGTAACGTTTGCCAATATTAAATTTGTCAAATGTACCCATTTTTATAAGCGGAAACCTGCTAAAATGTATTTGAGACGATATTATTCAGGAACGGATTTCAGGGGGCGGCCCGGCCGCTCTCCCCCATGGCCTAGCATAGTTAGAGATAAACAATGAATATGCATTTCCCAATGATTTTTGGCCATCGTTTGTCGTAAATTATCAATTTTCGGTAGAAAATAATAGGATTTCATGACTTTTTTTGGAAGCCTGTAATCCAAATTTGTACGCCAGAGAAAACCGCAGTGATTCTAAGAGACTTAGTTTATCCAGCTTTCAAAACACATTCTCAACTTTTTCTGCTCCTAGCGCCTAATTCTTCAATATGCTTGTTGCTTCATCAAGCGCGCTTATTCATGAATAGAGCTGTGATTTTAATCATCGTCAGCCATTATCCTCAATTGCACAAATTTTCCAGCGCATTTTCGCTCAAACCAATGAAATTTTCGAGTATTTTATTGCAAAAAACTAAAAACTTTACATTTTTATGTAATAAATTCTAAGCCAAATATGATTCCGATAGAAATCGGACGTCAAAAAGCGGCGCAAAACAACATTTAGCGCACCACGAATTTTTTAAAAGTATTTTTAACGGATCAAAAAAAGTTGGGATACCCCTTCGCTTGCGTGAATCCTGAATCCGTCTTTGATTAGATTCACTTATCTATAGAATTTAATGGGAGATTGACTTTCCCAAACGACTCAATTTACCCCCTAGTTAGGTACATATCGTTTGTTATTTTTTTCGGTTTATCGCTGCCAACTCTCTGTGGTGTTTTTTTGGTTTTTTCGAATTAATGTTTTTTTTGTGTAAGTTGATAATTCGCAACGATACCTTTTTTCCAAAAAGTTTGATTAAAAAATTAAAAAAACAGATTAAAGTGCGTCTTTCATGGTCAGGTGCGTAGTGAAGATCCGATATTTCTTTCAAAGTGCGATCCAAATTTCAAAGTGCAAAGTATTTAAATTTTTTAGATTTTTACGGTCTTGGCAAAAATTTTACGTAATTAAGGTATCGTTTCTTTTAATATAGTAGTCATCGCGTGAAATCGTTATGCCGATTTTAAGCTATGTCATTAGCAATCGTGTTGTCGGTGCAGTTGATCTGAATTTAGTTTTGTCGATTCGATATTTTTGAGATTCAGAGCGCGTGAATCTTTTTGGAAATTTCAGGTGCAATATATGATAACTTTTAATGCTGTCTAGTTTTATTCAGATTGTGTGCAGTAAAATTTTAATCGCATTCATTGTTTTTGTAGAATTAAGGCGGTATACTACTTGATTAACCGAATCAAACAAATAAATTTATATAACTGGTATCGCAAAAGGTGTATCTTGCGGACCTCTGTTGACCTAATGGGACAAAATCGAAAATCGCTAAAAATACCAAAGAAGTAAGATCGGACAATCATTGGAAACTAAATTACTGCACATAATTTCGATCACAAAAAGATCTATGTATAAAAAACTACTCTACCTACTCGATGTTTCATTAAAATTTTTCTGTAGAAATTTTTAGCTATAGGACTTTCATTCAGCTTTTATAAGCAAACTGCGTTAGCATGTTTTTTTCGAATTTTGGTTTCTCTGTGCTTTTAATGACTATGAAATCGAATAAATCATCTTTCTTGTCATTATAGGACAAGTATATAGATCTGGTATATGATATTATATGTGTACAGTATGCATGGGCAGGGTCTGGGTAGAGTAAAACTGACAAAATAAGAAAAAACATGCCAAAAATTCAATTCTGGTTCTGGAGGCTTATCGATCTTGGGGGAGCTCCGGATTCTCAGGGACGGGGATAAAACTCCCTAACCCCTCACACCTATGTGATGTGTGGTGAACAGTAATTTTACCTTATGTTCTAATTGCTTTGCAAACCGAACATAAAATACTTATTTCCTCCTCAGAAAAATAAGAAAAGGCTAATGTAGGTAAATGTGCGTGTGTGTTGCACTTTTATCTATGTACCTTTCTTTTGCTAGATCTGATTTCTAACGGCCAAAACGTTTGATGTCCTCATGATTAACGCCTTTGGAGGCCACGATTATAGCTGCGCCAGACCGTAGGCTGTGAGTTCCGAAAAACTGAGTCTAAACCGACGGATTTGAAAACGGATAAAATGGTTTCTCTAGCCCTTGTATATGACAAGGGTTTGTCTTTTAAACGTTTTCCGTTTGAAGATAAAGACCGAAAAATAAATTCGTTAGAGTTTAGTCGTATATTAGATAGCCGAAAATAATCTTTAAGGCCTTAAAATGGGCAAGTCGCGGTTCCCGTGGCTGCTACTTTTATGAAACAACCTTGCCTGTAGACGTCTGTCTTTGACGCCGTAAGGCAAATGTCCAAGTGAGAATCTCGGGATTTTACGTCACCTGCTCTTAAGCTGAGAGTTTCTGAAATTCTCATGCAACCGACGAAGGTTATTAAAATCAGGGCTAAAGTTCGACTAGAGCCAAGGTCGTTATTGTGGCTTAAAATGTCCACAATTTTTCTGATGTGTTCCAATGAAATGGGTTGTTTCCTGTTCTGGAACTGTTGAACAGTCCGTCGGGATGCTTCGATTACTGCCGTACACAGAGAGTCATTTTGAAGATAAGTTTTTCCGCACAGTTTATGAAACCATGCTACGGCGTAAAATGTTTGTGAAATGCGTCTTCAAGCTGCGCCAGAAAAAAGGCGAGCTGCTTATTATCAGCCGGTAGAGGTGAAATTCCGCCACGCGTGCACCAGATTTGCCATTTAGTGAATTTTCGTAGGTATGATTTAAAAGTGTTGGGAGAGTGGGATTTTAAAATAGGACGATTTAATTTGTACAAATCGTTTTGGTCTACATCGAAAGCAGAGACGCATTGGCTTTTGCGAGGAGACCTGAAAAGTTTGGGAATTTTCAGTGGGAGGGGGTGTGGGAAATTTAAGGATTAATAAGCAAAAAACAGTAAAACAAAAAGTTTGATGCACTAAACTGAAATTCCTAGGGAAATAGGCCGTAGGTGCACTAAGCGAGCGAAAGTGAGCTTTGCTATTCAGTTAAGTTTACATGGAATATAGGCTCCGCCTACTTTGCTTCCATAGCTAAGTCTTAGCTATACCTGTAAGTATATACTATGGATTCGTGCTGTTAAGTCCGGGAATTCCGGAAAAGCTTCACGTGAGATGGCGTGTAAGATTTGCCAAGGAACGCTACGCGTAATCGCAAGACGCAACTGTTCCGTCATACGCCAACTTATTCCGGCATTGCCATAGGCGTATGCGAAAGCGGAATTTTCTATCCAGAATTCCAAAAGCGTAGCGCGCATGACGTCTATTGAAGAAAAGATCGTCATGTGTCGATACTCCGACTCCATAAAGACTGAAATTCTCGAAAGTATCGAAAATATCGACCATCTGGCGTGTCGGTATTAAAAAGCGGCGCTAGGTGATCCGGCAGACATTCTATGGATATAAATCCGGGCAAATTTGATGTGTAACGCCGTCGATCACCTCGCTTGTGCGTCAAGATGAGGGTGTACGACCAAATACTCGAGCGGAACCTCATACAACATCATTCCGGTTGTGATAAACCGTATGCGCACGAAGTATTGGTCAGGATAAAAATACTGGTTAAAGACGCTCATATCGCTTATGAACCTAGGTGCGGGCTCACGGGATTGGCATCAGCCAGAGGCTGCGCGAGCGTAGACCACACTAATGGGCGCGAGAGTAAATCAGTCGAATTCGCGTACTGCAAATGGATTGCGTACACTGGATCGAAGTACACTTGAGCAGCTTCTGACCAACTGATCGTACAAACGCGATCCTGCGACCTCACCCAAATAGGAACGTAAGTCGTGCAAAACGACTGGCGCGACCATACAAGGTTCATTATCAAATCCGAAATGACCGTGTATCGTAAATCTATCGTAAATCAGATTCTCTGCGGTATCTGAAGAATCTAAAATACAATCATCACTGTTTTCGATTAAGCTAGAGGCAGTTAATACTCGAATCGAAGTCAGTTTTGGAGCACTTTCGGGATCAGTAGGAGATAATACCTGAGGATCGGCTCGCCTGTCTGTTGTACCCTCCATCGCACTCCATCCAGCAAACTCCACAGCAATTCGTGGCAGACATATGTAGGTATTTATGAAGTCGAGTGGATCATATATGTACATATATGTACGGAAACTAACGTTATTTTCAATGATATTATATCCCAAATTAATAACGTTTCCGTTAACGACGACTCTGGAAAAATTTGTTTCGTTAACGACGGCTCAAAAACACATCGGTAACAATACTTTTCATTTTAATATCGTTAACTATAACAACCCTGCGCGACAAATAAAGAACATTTGTTACCACAGCTGAGCAAAGGAAAAATCGAGTGCCAGGAATAAGGAAATTAGTCTTTCGAGCGAATGCATGCACCAGCTTTTAGCAAAGAACAGGCTATAGTTCACTTCACATAAATTCGTGTATAAGTTTTGAGAATTCCCAGCGACAGTAAGCCGAGGGTTACCATAATTGTGCATCAGATCAATGCTATAGTCGCGATCTGTCACCTTATTGTCGTATTTCAAAAATGTATGACCGAACTTGTGTGAAACAGATTATAGGATTTTCGCCCGTTTTTGAACTTAATTTTGTCTTATTTTTCTCATATTCTCCCATTGCCTCAAGGGTGGCTGATCTCCTATCCAAATCCCTGATGCATCACGCGCAACCCTATATGTAAAGCAAGCGTACGCATAATATTTCACGAAGTGCGCCAAACTTTAAAACAACACTTCACATGAACGATTTCGCACAGATTACACAAGTCGAGCGGGCTGTTTATTTCTTGTCTTCACTCTTATTGGTCGAGTCACATTTTATGCGATATTTAATAAGAACAAAAGTAATGCGGGATCAAGGAGCTTAAAATTCCCCGACATAGCCGTTACCAGCATATGTCAGCGTTGATAAATATTGAATTTAGTCGATTGGCTGAAGAAGAAATGAAGAAAAACCAATCCAGTACATTTTTCTTGAATAGTTATTATTTGCATCTGTTTGAAGAGTTGTTTCATTTTAGCTCATTATCACCGACTCAGCGTTTTGTTTCACACTTGGGAAGCGAAAATTGTATCCTTTTCTTAATATAATGAGCAAGTTTAAGCTTCGGCAGTCGAATGTTATACCCCTTATTCATAACATTAAAATAATATTATTTGTAAGCGTACAAATGTATAGATTTCGGGGAACTAATACTTGGTCATAGATTATGCAACGTGGTGTTTATGCACTTATTCTTTATTGAAATATTTCGCTTCATTTCAGGTGCCTCAAAACGCTCTTACATTGAGTCCAACTGCTTGAAAGTGACGATGAAGATAGTGGATCTGATATAAGTGTCAATACACTGCTGTCTTGGGTGCAAACTTCTCTTCCTTAGCAAACAGTCTGCCCTACTTTTGAACCAAACCTATCAAGATCTGATGACGAATATGATCCAACGCATTCAGGAAGTTTTGTCGAGCGTACGGATGAGGACTGTGAGTTTACATGTTGTATCATATGTAGTGGTAATATATGTTAACGCTTGTACATTTTTGGACGATGGATGAAAATTCGTAGCGTAAAATGGACAATCTCCTTTGATAATCCGAGAGTTTTTGCGCTATAAAAACTGATGGGTTGAATGACAGAATGAGGTTAACCTTATGTTAAATAAGTCAAATCCCGCAAAAAATCTCGGGTCAAACTCTTTTTGGTATGACAGAAAGGGATTAACTTTAACCCAAGGTTAAAGTCAGCTAAAGTTAAGAATATGGTACTTTTAGAAAAGGAGCAAAACAAATACGGAATGCCAAAATTTTTGTGCTAAACTGGTAGAACATGATAGATTGAAGCGCGGGAAAAATTTGGTGAAAATCTGAGCCATACTTGCAAAGTTGCAGCAACTGTCGATTTTAGTGTTGGGACGATTAAACGGCTCAATCCAGGGACTTACATTTGTCAAAAATAAATAATATGGGCTGAAATTATGGAAGGAAACATAGCAATGAAGGAGGAAAAAGAAAAAAGGCGCGGAAGCTGTTTGAAATTTAAAAAACTTCAAAAAAAATTTCATTTTTTTGCATGTTTTTCGGTTTTACTTGATAAGATATAGGAAAATCTAAGTTTTTGCTTCTAATATACTTAGGCTTAGGCTTAGTATATCTGAAAAGGTGTTTTAAGCTGCCAAGTCGAGGTCGTTCCCGCTCAGGTCAATGTATAGATGCTTAGGTCGATGTATAGATGCTTAGGTCGATGTATAGATGCTTAGGTAGATGTATAGATGCTTAGGTCAATGTATATACGCTTATATCGACGTGAATTGGGTATCTACATGTGATTCTGCATTCAGCTGTTTGAATCTTCAAATACTTAGGTCGAGTAGATGCTTGCGTAGGTCGAGAAGAGGCTAATTAACGAAACCCATAGCTTTTGTAATATTGATCATAGACGGATGAATATTTTTTTCCGCGCTTTCTTTCAACGTGTTCTAAGTACTAAAACAAAAATATCCGCTCTTTTGAAGTTTATTTCATAGTATCCTGAAAAAGTACCGTATTCTTAACTACTTCCAAGTCGGGTAATATCTCGGGTTAAATGTCGATATGACAGAAAGCGGGTTAAAAATGGTCGATTTAAAGCGAGATTTTGAATCCTGCTCCTCAGGCATAAATCACGGGTTGTCTATCTTATTGCATTACTGAAATCAACCAGCGCTGTTTCAAACTTAGAGCAAATAGAAAAATCAGTGCCTACGCTATTGGTCAAAACAATTTTCAAAGCTCGAATTATTTCGAACATGTTATTCAAAAGATGGTTACATCGTTTAGATGCTGACTCAACTTGATGAATTTATTTTATTTTATTGTTTTCTTCATTTTACGTCTTTACTAATCGTTATATTGACTGACTTTAATTTTCTTATTTCCATTGCATATATGTGCATTCTCCGCAATGTTTGACGAATCAGTTACAGCATTATTGCAATATTACAAAACATGCCTATTGAATGAACGGTTCGCAGTAAGTAGCATAGATACTGTCTTTGATACATGTTCGGCATTGCGGAATATGACAAAATCGGGTTAAAATAATAAAAGTCGGGTTACTCGTTTCAAATCCCCAGATTATCTTACCTGAGTTTAAGCTTACCTGTTCATACGCTAAATTTAACCTAAAGTTAAATTTAACCTTGGGTCAGCTAACCCTAGAATTCTCATTAAATTTTGAGTTAAACTAACCCACGCTCTGTCATTCGGACCATAAGTGCTTACGTAAAAACTGCTAGTTCACAGTTCTTTTCAACTTTAGACACTTTTTTATCCAAAATATAATGTAAAACTGATAAACAATTTCTAATTGCAACACAAAATCTATGATCATGTTCAAGCACTTTGCGGAAAATTTCCGATTTTTATCAATATTTTACCCTCAGTTGGCCTTTTTTCTCCAGCTTATCCTCCCTCCCCCAAATCTGTCCCACATGAATGTATGTTCCTAACCATGCGCTTAGAATGCTTGGCCTGGGTCAACCGACTATAATGCATTTGAAAGTAATTGGCTTAATTTAAAAGCATTCTAGTTATCACCTTTCTAATTTTTCAAGAACTGACCACAGAAGCTTGTCTAAGCGACGCAGCGACGCAGAAAAACCATCTTGACTTGTTGCTGTGTGTCTTATTCAAAGCGCTTAATCTGCTTAAGAAGAGGTGTTATTAGTTTATTTAAAATATACTTGGCGCTCGTTGCGGCAGTCTGTGGTTATGAGCACACATGCACATCCCCCTGAGGGTCAGCCGTACAGATACTGTCCAGCGATTTTAAGCTGATGGAACGTTTTTTGCATCATTTTTGGGGTCAAAAGCAGTAAAAATGTTAGAATTTTTCATTTACGTTTGCTCAAAAAGCGCGCAAAATTGATCAATTTTTGTATTTTTTAGTGTTTGAAGTGATATAATGTAGTCAAAATGGATTGAAAATCCTTAAAATGCTATACTAACAAGAAAAACTTCTATAGGTATTTTGACCATTTTGATTGTTAAAAAAGCAAAAATCGTGCACAATAAATTTACTGTTTTGGATTTTCGGGATTCCACCCTCCTGCCGACCCTGACCTTTTTTTTTTTACCCATGGTTAAGAGGCTGCGTAGTTAAGAATTTCAGTGGTGCTCATTATAATTTCCGAGGTGAGGTGTTTTGTTGCACTAGTGACTTCTAAAGAGGATGGTTACTCAGACTTTCAGAGGTACTTCATAGTGAAATTCAGGTTTAGAGATGTAGATTTTGTTTTGAGGCAAAGTATTGTAGATGAACGCTGCTATAAAAGTATTGAATATTTCGTTTTTGATGCATTTCTCGCAAACGCAAAAAAAGTAATCGAAGAATTTCTACCCTATGGAAAATTTGAATTTTGAAGTGCAAGCGTCATTTTCAGCAACAATCACACAAGAGAACAAAAGCGAATTGATTCAAAGTTATTAAGCTAAAGTTGTTCATAGCACTATTCTCTATGCGCAGCAAGAAATATAAAATTACATATTCCGCTTTAGTCAAACCTTTATTCGATGATATATCCGATGCTGCATATAGAAAATTGTCTATTAAAGAAACAAGTCGCCCATTAAAAATAATTACACTAAAGGGCCCCGCTGAACGCCTGGGCCCGGTTTTCACACACAGTAATCCAGACTTAAATATAAGCCGGCTTAAGTCTGACTTCGCCAAGCCTGGCTTAAATCGGGCTCCCATAAAAGTTAGGATTAAGCCAGCTTAAGTCCGCCCCGGCTTGAGCCAAGCTTAAGCTCGACTGAAGTCTGGTTGAACCTATCGAGTTGATAGAAGTCAGGATCATCCTTGACTTATAGCTCAATTCAGGCATACGTCACACTTTAATGAAAAACGATAAGCCAGGCTTACGCCGCGCTTAACTTAAGCCAGGCTCTAACCTGTTTATAGATTCCGGTTCTGCCTGAGTCTCTAGAAAGGTTCAGCGTTTGGTTGCCACAGGCCACGACATGTGCTTTTAGGCTGAAATAGAAGAATTACTGAGTAGGCCTCCGCCGAAGGTTACCAATAGGGCAAAGAAAGTCAAAGCCTCGCTTTACAAGCCTCCTTACTTCCCGTAAGATTCGTCAGGCCTAGTGAGATAAAATTGTTTAACAAAGTACACGGAAATGCACAATAGCGGTTTTCCTAACAAAGTCGTCCAGAAAACAAAAACTTGTATGAGTCTTCTTAACTTTTGTTTTATTCTAATTTAACATTGAAATTCTAGCCGATGTATAAATTATAAAATGATTGTTTATTAATTTCACATCCAAGAGTATGTATATTTTTTTAAAAGTTTATCTAGATAAAATAATAGAATTTGAGTTCCTTTTGCCTTTTGCTCTAGCTGAGTAGTGCGCAACAGTTTTCTATAAGTCGATTCGTCTTTTTGCATGTTAGTAATTTTCGTTTATTTTCTTTACGTATCGTAGCCTACGGTAAATTCCGAAATAAGCAAATTTTATCATGCATATTTTTATTCTAAATTTAGAACTTCTGTCATTATTTTATTCAAGGGTGGGTAGCCAACATTATCACTGTGTGCTAACTGAAAGAGAAATCTACTCGGTTGAAAAATAAATTTTATAAAATAAAAATTGGCGAGGGCTTAAAACGTCAGTAGGAATCTAGAATTCTCCTTCCACGGTATTGGTTGTTATACTGTATCGGAATCCATGTTATTTAGTTGAAGAAGTACTTGCGATTAAGCCAGATTAACATTCGTTAATTCTAGTGCCTGCCATTGAACAATGAAGCTAAGCGAAAGTCAGCAAGTATTAAATTTTAGTATGCTGTGCGAACCACCGAGAAAATTTTTCGTCTAAGGAATGCGGTATTTTGCTTGCAGCTGTAAATCAGTCATTTGGGAGAATAAAGCCGAGCAAGAGAATAAAAGAGTTTTCAGATATACGATTTAGTGAAACTGTTCAAAATATACATTGAACCAAATGTACTATGCTTTTGTATTTATAGATATGCAGTTACTATTAATATTTCGACATTTCGTACATATGCAATAGCTCAAACGTCAAGAGAAGAATATATAGACAATAGGTGCAAGCTACAATGGTTTTTATAAATTTGCACAAATACTGAACTTGCTCAAGAACTACTTTAACTTTCTCTGGGGCTTTTCTCAAGAAAGTCAAAATAAGGTCTATAACTATTGTTGATGGAATATTTTTCCAGAAAAAACTTCACAATGTTTGAGAGTTTTGTGCGAAAAATGATTAAATTTCCTCGACTTAGCGAAAAATCCGTCATGAAGCGCTCTGAAATTTAGTAGAATGACTTTTAGAAGCTTGATTTGAAGCATTATGTTGGTCAATTAAAGTATTTGACGCGAAGCGTTAAAAATTTTTAGTTCACGCATGCTTCTGCTAAAAATATTACTTTATGCTCCATAAATCGTTTTAGAAGTCATGAAAGCGTTTGTTGCCAAAAACTATTCCTGACGCAAAAATATGGCTGGAGGCTGCCAGAAGGGTTAATGAATGAGATAAATAGGTATTATCCGGCGCGAAAAAATCTGAAAAATTACGATCAACTGGGATCAAAATCATCAAAAATGCATATCCTAATTTCGTTAACTATATAGAGCCAATGGAGGGGCGGTCGCTCCGCCTGACCCTGCTTTCAAGCACTCTGGGAGAAGTGACACTTAAGTTCATATGTTCACCGCAGGTTTATGATACGTACACACACAAAAGGACAACCAGATAAAAACAGAACCTCTATCATGAGCAATAACATAAGTGTTCTTCAAAATTGTTTTTGGTTTCATATCAGAAATTTTGCAATTACGCAAACTAGTCATTATTGTCGTTGCACGAAGGAGCAAGAGAAATTAAGCCACTTAGTAGCAAGCATACATGTGCGTGGAGGTGTGGGATGGGGCACTGATGCACAGCATGGTCAGTTTGGGAGGTCAACGGTTAAGTGAGGGATCAAATAGTGAGCCTTTTTGGGCCAGAATCACGTCAAAAATCGTATAAATGTTAAAGTAGCGTTAAAAACTATGTTTATATAGTTTCTGGTCAATTTTATGCATTTTTGAAGAGAATTGTTAATTCTCTATCTCTTTAGCCATTTGTTTTTCTCAGAAATTTCATTTATTTATTCTAAAGATCTACACCGCACGAGGGTGTGGTGGGGTTAGGAGTCCAGACCCCTTCGAAAGTCTGGTAGACATACGTGGGCAGCAAGAAAATTCTGGGAGGGGTGCAAGATTTTTTGAAGGTCGAAAAATGGCCTTAAAAATGGTGGTATGGCGATAAAAACAATTCATTTTCGACGTTTCTCATCAAGCACTATCCATTGGCATCAAAAAATTATGAAAAAAACGAAAAAAATTTTCAAAATTGAATTGGGGGTATTTTGATTTCTGGGGAGGGGTATTTGGTTTTCATGGGGGTATACCCCCAAACCCCCACGCCCAGGTAAAAAGGTAGACCCTAAAATCGAAAGAACTTGAACTGAATTTTGACATCTTTTGAAATTTTTGCAGGTTTTACACCGAATTCGGGTGCTGCCTCCAGTAAGATCTACACTCTCCAAACCCCCTCGTGCATGTCTGGCCGGGTTTTGTACCAGCTCTCAGAATTAAAAAGGCCCCAACCAAAATTCGAAAAGACTTTCAGAATTTAATTTTTGAAAATTTTCACGTTTTCTTCATGATTCTATATGACAATTAGGAAAGCGCTTGTTGAGAAACGTCAAAATAATTCGCTAGGTATCTTTTTTAAGACCAATCTAAAAATTTAAGGACCTGACTTAGACCCCATAATTTTTGTTCTGCCCATGTGTAATAGTAGGCCACTTTACTTCTAACGTTTATCGTTCAAATAGTTTTGCAAGTATGAGAGAAATATAAAAATGGTTGATATTGTCTTACCACTCTACTTTAGATTCTTAGAGCATGAATTGAGTTTACTTAGATTTCTTTCATAGTTTTATTTCCGTACAAAGACTTCATCGATGGATAATCTTTTGTTTCTTCTAAAAGAAACTACTAACAATTTTGTTGTGCTGTATTCATGCACGGTTTTTTTTTGTATTCGGCAAAGATTTTTCCCGATGTACAAAGATTCTGGACCGTCTTTGTACATGTACAAAGATTTTGGGAAGACAAAAATGCAAAAAAGGTCTATAATTTCCGAAATTTTTGCGCTTCGCGCCGAAATGATTAATTGTGTGTTCTATATATCTTTATAATGGCAGAAATTGCATTTCAAAAGTAAAAAATGTCAAATTTTTCGGCGCTTCGCGCCGTTTTTTAAAGACGTTCTTAGTAATTTTGCCCTTAAGAGACCCAGAAATTAGCTAAAACACTACAGTGAAGAACTCTGTTTTTACGATACTAAAATCGCTGCTGTACCATATTGTAATTTTCCAAAATTTGTGTGTACAAAATGTACAAAGATTTTAGGAAGACAAAAACTGTAAAAAGGTGTAAAATTCCCAAAATTTTCGGCGCTTCGCGCCGAACTAGTAAATTATTTGTCCTATATATCTTTAAAATGGCAGAATTTGCATTTAGAATGGAAAAATGTCAATATTTTTCGGCGCTTCGCGCCGTTCGAATAATTTTTTAGTAATTTTTAGCGTCATAAACCCAGAAATTAGCTAAAATACACTACCTAAGATCGAGAACCCTGTTTTACGACACTAAAATCGCTACTGTACTATATTATAGTACACAAAAATTTGCATGTGCAAAATGTACAAAAGACTTTTGGGGACCATCTTTGTACATGTACAAACGGACCTTGTACAAAAAAAAACACTGGGTCCATGATGTCTTATAAAACTTGTGTGGCCCGTTTCTTACTTAAAGCTGAAAAATGACGTCCAGTTAGGAAAATGTTGTAATCTGCACTGTTCTAGAATTAAGTCGAGTTCGTCTTGAAAATGAAATATCAACGAGGGTAAAGATTCAGCCGAACAAGCGACCGCAAAAGCCAATTTGGAAGCTAGCAATAAGAACTTGCGCGCAATAAAGTAAAGGCGATTTCAATGAAATTCGGTAACGAAAACGTTAAAGGACTCATTTGTAGGAAAAATAGTAAATGTTTATTGCTTAGAGATTAAAATCAGTCTTATAATCAAAGAATACTCCGGGCTAAAATTTGAACGGGGCTAAGCATGCTTTTGACGGGCAATGTTTTGCACAGTAAAACTAGAAATCTCGTTTTTCGGACCCGGTAAATGGCTTTTTCAAAGTTGGATCAGGGAAATTCGTTTCCGGACATGGACGACCTCTTTTTTTGGGCGAAGACAGTCACGTTTCATCGGACCAGGAATACCGCTCTTGAAAGCTGGCCAACGTTTGGATTTGGACAACCATGAATCAAGCTTTTTATTGGAGGGTTGGGCAGGACGAACCAGTGACCATTGCCCGCCCATGTATACGTATAACAATCTTTTGAGAAAATGTTATTGGAAAATTCAAGAATTTTATATGTAGAAGTAATGCAGTGTGCGGAGAAAAAATTATTCAAATCAAGTTCTGAACGCCTTTCTCTAGTACTTTTTTAGAAAGTCTAAGCAAGTAGGCCGCCGAGCCGACACAGTATTTGAACCGGATTGGCAACAGATTGCAACTAAAGAAGTAAGCAAAAGTAATACTAAATCAGCTTTACTTAAATAAATTATATGTTTTGCTAATAGTTCGAGGGCAGTAGGACGGCTGCAGAATATCGCCTGTTGTGGACTAATTCCCTACGGCGGGAAACTAATAAAAAAGCGAGGAATGGACTCAGGATGAGATGGATCTGCTTAAGAAATTAGCCGAAAGCAAACCGCGTTTCACTTTCGTAAATAGCCAAAAAATTAAAGGTAAAAATTTAAGATAAAGGTTTTTAGACGGTCAAAATTTGTTATATTATCTAGGCTTTTCGTAGCTGAGCTGTCAAAGTTTAAGTTTTGATCTTAGTGATATTTGCTTGTCCGATATAGATTATCCAGAGTTCAAGTAGTCCTCTCAAAGCAGCATAAAGTCAAATGAAGAAAAGTTCAGCTTTTAAAAATACAATAGTCAACATTTTATGTTTGGTGCAGCAAAAAATAAATACATTGGAAAATGCTGCAGCAAATGACTCGATATCTAGAACCATGCAAAGTTTTTGTGCATTTATACTGGAACTTTTTTGCATTTTTCGCCAGGAGTTATTCAGTGACGACAAATAAATTTCAGTGGAAAATCCAGAAACAGCGTGGCCCTTCTATAAGATATCTAATGCTGTTTTATACGTTATTTTACTAATTTTAAATTTGGAATTCAGTAAAATCGTAGGACTAAACCGAAAGTAAGGAGTTGAGACGAGTAATCAAACTGTCGACGAAACACAAAAACCGAAATGTAAAAGTTCACCTATGTACATGTATACTCGTACGTTAAGTAATTTACTATTTTGTCCTAAATTTTTAGCTGTATGAACAAGTTCTAAACTTCCTTCGCGAGCTTTGAAATTTGATAATTTCAATTTTTCTATTTTTTTCATGATTTTTAATTTTTTCATATATATATATATATATATATATATATATATATATATATATATATATATATATATATATATATATATATATATATATATATATATATATATATATATATTCTCATAGCAGCACATCACGGTGGTTTTGCTTTCTACACATCTGATTCATTATATGTGCGTTTTGCATGTTTTGCAGACAAATCGAACTGCATTTCAGTGCTTTTTGAGAAATATCAGATGGAATTGAATCAAAAATTGATCAGAAATAAATAAACTTGAATATTAATTATTTTATTTGATGCACTATTCCTTCGCACTTTCCAACTTAAAGGCAATGGACACCTGATGAGGATACAAAATTGGTAGTGCAGTGCGACAGGTGCAACAAGGCGACTTTATACCTTGGGATCACGGTTAGCTTTATCCAGTTGTTATCCTAATACAGACTTTTTTAAATACACGGTTTTTTTGGGCAGATGTGCATATGTTGATTCTTTGTGAATTTTGTGTTACAATTTCGTTTATTACCTTGTTGATTCGTTCACTTATTCTTATTTCATGTTTATTTTTTCCAATTCTATAGCATTACTTCACTTTTTTCAAGAACGTGTCTTTTTTATTAGCAAATCTCATAGATTTGGACCGCAGCCCCTACATGCATAAGGAAGCTGGGCCCATTACTATCGCTTTTACTTAAGTTATGACTTAAATCGCTAAGCTGCAGCTTGGTTAACTTGTAGCTTAAGTCGGTATTACTAATAAATTAAGCTCTTACTTAACTAAGATGGACCTTTAAGTTGGAGCTTAACCTATTTCTCAACTTTCACTGCGTTCGAGCGCCATGAGTTCGGCTTTAAAGCCACAAGGTGCGGGCTCAATTTCTTGATTAATTAGGTACCTACATATTGTAAGACACGTTTTGAGGCAAATTTACGTATCCATTACACATAAAACTCACATACCGCGACCATTTTCGGCTAAATTAATTACACCACATATTGTGAGGTAAATTGGCTTATGTGTGCGAGTACGATAAAAAAATTGCAAAACAAGATCCGGGGGTACTGTAAATATCGTCATGCGCTTCCAATATAGAAAAAATGGAATAAATTTTTGGCAAAACGGCGGCGTTTATATTTTGGCTAAAATTATGGAAGCTGAGGACATTTTGAGAGGAAAAGGCGAGCTAATTGGACCTCAAAAGAAGTAGAATATTTAAAGGACTTATGCCTTTGCCAACGATCAATTCTTGAAGCAGTTCACAAAGATCCTTATTGCGAAAAACGGAAAACGCGGATATCATCTCCACAAACAATTTGAAAAGTACCAGTTGCATTATAACGAAGCGCAATCAAGATTTGTTGCACCGGAAGAAGCGCATTGCTCCTTCGAGTATTATTTAAATCGTCGCTCAATAAATTCGTTAGGTAAATAATGCTTTCACGTTGAATCGATACCTTTGATACAAATCAATATCGTTCAAAAAATCAAAGAGGATTTGAGCGATCTCGAAAAATTCTCTCCCTTATTAATCGATTTTGTCGCCGATCTTCATGTGCCAGCAACAATAAACGCGCAGCCATCTTTGCAATTAACAGCGTAAATTATGATTTAAGTCTGCTAAAGTCTTAATTATTTCGAGGTTAAGATGTAACTTAAGCTTTTACTTACTTTTTCATAATACCGTTGCTATGGCTATTACTTAAGATAAAGCTTAGTTGTAGACTTAAGCTCAGCTCAAAAAATTAAGTTTCAGACGTTAGTAAGACCGATAAGTTGCAACTTAAGTTTTTATCTCGAACTTAAGTCCTATTTTTGACTTAAGTCGCGTTAGTAATACCGGCCCCTGATATTCATGTGTCATAATTTGTCGCTTTTTCGAAGTGCTATTCATCAACTTAATTACATTTGTAGTTTATCACGTCATCTCACTGCACTCTTCTCGTGTCGTTTCACCTATCACGGCTTTGGCTACCCGTCATCGTGCAAAATAGGAGCCAAATACTAAGAAAAATATCTTAATTTTTACCTGTCTTCTCATTTCAGCATCGAAATATATGTAGTATCTATCGTTAATCTCTCATTAAAATCCAAGTGAAATATTTGTTGTGATCTTCGAAGGTAATTGAAACATGAAAGGTCAGCCACAAATGATACTTTCCTTTTGCTTTACAATTTAATAAAATTATGTACTGCATTGTAAAAAAATTGAATATCTCGGCGAAATTTTTCAAGAAAATTTCAATAAAATTTTTGTGAAAATTGCAAACCGTTTTGTTATCAAACAATTAAATTACGAAATGTTAAACTTTTGCTATCATTTTAAATATTAAAAATCGTTTTCTAATTAAGTTGCAAAATGCTTGAAAAGGTCGCTTACGTTCACAATGTCAAGTTAGGTGGGAAAGGAGCTTGAATCAGCATTGCGACACGGTCGGTGGACTGAAGACGAAGATAAGGTAATGAAGAAGTTACATCAAAACTTTAAAAACTACTTTATTAATACTCCGTACATTATTTTCTTGAGGATAAATCTTGCAAATCATTAAGTAACAGCAGTATCGGTTTTACCGACAAAAACTTCTGGGCCAACCCCGTAAATCCTACTAGTGTTTCCCCAGTGAGAGAAACGTTTCTCCCATCAAAATTTCCCCGGAGGGAAGAAAGTTTCTCCCATCAAAATTTTCCCCGTTGGGAGAAACGTTTCTCCAGGTGTGGTTGTCTATGCTTATCATGGTTTCACCCTTTCTCCCGTTTCTCCCGGTCGGGTGTGGTTACCTATACTTATCATGGATTCGCCGTTTCTCCCGTTTCTCCCCAGGCTCCCGGTGTGGTTACCTATACTTATCATGGTTTTCGCCGTTTCTCCCAGGCTCTCGGTGTGGTTACCTATGCTTATCATGGTTTCGCCGTTTCTCCGTTTCTCCCAGTCTCCGGGTGTGGTTACCTATGCTTATCATGGTTCCGCCGTTTCTCCCAGGCTCCGGTGTGGTTACCTATGCTTATCATGGATTCGCCGTTTCTCCCGGACTCCGGGTGTGGTTACCTATGCGTATCACGGTTTTCGCCGTTTCTCCCGTTTCTCCCAGGCTCAGGTGTTGTTACTTATGATTGTCATGGTCCAGGCTCCGTGTGTGGTTACCTATGCTAATCATGCTATTTCTTTCTCCCTATCTTTATCATTAGTAGGATTTACGGGTTGGGCCAAACTTCTTAATTCTATTATACGTAGCGTGGATTCGATGGATTTTTACGTGCTGTACACATACGTAGCGGCTCAAAATTTTGGCTGGGGGTCCCCGGCTATTTTTAGTGGGGGGGGGGGGGTTAACGGTTTCTAATTTTTGACCAAAAACGGCCAAAAAATTCATTTTTTTCAAGTCGGGGAGGGGGTTCAAATTTTCTGACTTTGGGGAATGGGGACGACCAACTTTTGGTGGGGGATTCCCCTTCCCCTATACTATGTTTGGCTTTTAGCTTTTCAGAAGTAAAGATAGAATGGTCCAAACATTGATGGTAAAGCAAAATATGACCGAGTTCGTCCACTGACATCAACGATGCAAAGAGATGAAAATTTTTAGAAATGAAATACTGTGGTCTAGTCTATCCAGCGGAGGTCTTTCCATATTCTGCGGTCTGACTGAGCCCCCTCTTTTTGCGTTCATATATGCAAAGGACATGTGGACAATTTATGCGCTCGTGAACGTAGGGAGGGCTCCGGACCTCCCTGAGAATCTGGCATACCCTAAACTCAATTGACCACCAGAATTGAATTTTCGGCATTTTTTTACGATTTATGGATTTTTATCTCATCCAGACCCCCTCCCCAGAATTTGATCGCTGCTCTTGTATGCATCTATCGATCCAGCATGAACGACATGCACATCGCGTTTGGTCTGGCAGTAATTTTCTAAAATTTCTTCGAACAAAGTGACTGAAAATGTGTTCGTCAAAAAACATACCGATTCCACGCTCTTGCTCTGTTTATCTTAATAATGCTTTTAATAAATTATTAAAATCATTATTTTTGTATCATGATCGAAGCGTTGGTGTAGTCTCAACATTGCATTAAACCGTCTAACATTACCACTGAACAATTCCCAGCTGTCTTTGTCCCAAGGCGCCTGCCTTATTTCGGCTTAAGTCCCCACCTGGGCGTGAGGGGGTTGGGGGCCACCCCCCGAGAAACCAAAATACCCCCAGAATTCAATTTTTAAAATTTTTTTTAGGTTTTTTTCGCAATTTTTTGATGCCAGTGGATAGTGCTCGATGAGAAACATCGAAAAATGGTGTTTTTGGCCATACACCATTTTTAAGGCAATTTTTTTGACCTTTGAAAAATCTTGCATCCCTCCAGAATTTTCTTGCTGCCCACGTATGCTTAAGTCTATGTTAATGCGAAAACAGAAGCTGATTTTTTGCATTCTGAAGATCAAAATAAGAATAAACTGAAATAATTCGCTAATTATTTTTAATCGAAGTTACAGGTTTACGCACGTATGTATGTTACATTGTGTAGCTTGAGAAATGGCTATGGCTACTGAGCCATGTTATTGAAAAAATGGAAAACTTATTGCAAAACTCCTTAGGCATTGATGGAAGCCGTGCACAAACACGGCACTAAAGATTGGGGTGACATTGCCCGTCGTGTAAGTGGGCGATCGGAATCGCAGTGTCGCGAGAGGTATTGCACCGTGCTAGACAGCGGAATCCAGATGCGGGAGTGGACGGCTAGGGAGGACGCCATTCTGGAAGCGGGAGTGACCGTTTTTGGGGCCGGGCAATGGTCACAGATTCGTCATTTGCTAGACGCCCGAACGCCGGCCATGTGTAAAAATCGGTTCATTTCGTTGGGCAAATTGAAACGCCGGATGGCTTTGAAGAAAGAAAAGAAGGGCGTTAAAAAGGTACGAATAGTTGTTATACGTTATATCCAGAATTCAAATGTTGTTTGTGTACGTCGTCCGCGACTCGGTAACATGGATTGGCAGCGGTCAATTTCTGCGGATCCGGTTGGATAAAATTACCAAAACTAACACTAAACATTCAATTCTGAGCGTCTATCGATTTTGGAAATCCATCGCTTCTTCGAGGAAAGGGGGAGTCCAGACCATTGATGCACAGCAGGGTCGGTCTGGAGGGGTCAGCCAGTCTGAGGAATCGCAAATTTAGTTTTTTGGTCAAAATAATCTCAAAAACTGGTATAAGCGTCAAAATAGCATCAAAACTACAGATATATCAGTTTCTGGTGGTCAATTTAAAGTTTGTTTAATTAAAAGTTTCGATTTTCATCCAATTTTGGCCTCATTTGGCCTCATTTTCCCCCAGAAAATTTTCCAATTTTTCATTCTCGGGGGGAGGGGTTTAGACCCCTACCCCGATCCCCCCACAAGCATGTCTGGTCTAGAACCCTCAGTCAGACCCCCACGCCCATTTGTGCTCGGACAAGCATTTTAGACGTCATGGCCATTTTTTGTTTTTTTCTTGAAGCTTGAATGTTGTACAATTATTGTTCTTCGGACTCTGCGACAAAAATCATAAAATAACGTGCCATTGACGCCCAGCTCAAAAGACGAGTTAAGTTACTTTTTAAAATCTTTACGATTGATATGTCACTTCCCATCACACTATATGAAAAGAAAACGTTGACCCCTTGACCTCCATTAATTTCACATAGTTGTTCTTCGGCGACTAACAAAAATTTAAGTGTTTAAAAAATTTTAATTTTTTTGTATGGAAGTTTTATAAAATATTCTTTAGCACGTGATCATTTCATTAACGTTGAATTTGAATGATATCTTCGATTAACATTAATCGTCGAAAAAGTATGAAATCAATTATTTCAAACTTTTGAAGCGATCCCTTCAATTTTGAAATATGAGTGTTTTGCAAGAGTCTTCTTAGGAAAAATTGAGAATTCTTCAAGGTCATTTGAAGGACCACCAGAACAGATTTCAGCACACTTTTCAGCTAAAAAAGACTTAAATTTTCAGTCGTTGTTTTGCGCCGAATTGATTGCTTTTGCATAATTTTTGTCTCCAAACAGCCCATTTTTGAGTAAGAAATGATGAATGTACCAAAATGTTCCGGCGCTTCGCACAGATTTTCTTTATTGCTTTTTGTAAGGAGCAGAATTGAGTACAAAGAATCAAAAAACTGTTCAGCAGAGTCGAGCTTGGATGAGGAACTGAGACATTATTTGTGTGACTATTGTTAATATTATATTTTTTGTGCATAGCAGAAATGAAGTAGAATATTTTTAAAAGTTTGTTCTCCAGTGTATAGAGCTCGCCAAGAAACTCTAAATACCATTGTTTTTGCTTATCTTCTAGTAGTTGTCTAGATATCGGACTTCAATATTTCCGTCTCCGCACATTCAGTGGGCCAGGTAAGTATCCGAATGAGTTTAAACACAATTAAAATTTCTCAGAGCTTCTGAAAGTTTTGAAAAAAGATTGGTGCCTAATAATTGTGCATTTTTTATAAATTTGCACCCTATTTATGCCAGACAGCTAAACTCGAAACCATACCGGAAACGATCAACGTTGATTCTGCTGAAAATCCTAAGGAAACTGCGCCTGAAACGCGTGTAAAAAAAGAGCAGACGGATGATGTGCATGTTGAAGTTGAGCACAGAATGTCAAAATCCAAAGAGTGGCGTTTCAAGCGTCATTTGGAACGTAAAAGTCAGCTAATAAACTGGTATGTGCAAAATCACGGCGTTCTGCCGAAATCTAGCGTTCTCAGCAAGAATGTGCAAGAATTCGTGGATAGCCAACCGGTAAGAATTATTTTATTGTTAAGAGACTTAATGGTATTAGCAATCCTTTGTAAATCATAAACGTCAGTATTGGAAGAAGAAAAATAAGGTTTCGATTTTTGTAGCGTTTAAATAAATAATAAATGTTTTTAATAATAAATAATAATTTAATTTCAGTAATAATTTAGATAATAAACTTTTGTACGTCCCGCATTTACACGTATTGTCTAAGCAGTTTACACCAAACATTATTGAAGACGCTAACACTACAGATTTTCGCGCAATGTCCCTCCGTACAAGTACAATTATGGTCTCCAAATGTCTTTGTAGATGACCATGGCAATAGCCAATGCTTCGGCCGTCCAAATATGGGCTTATAAAGGTTAATTGGTCCTCTATTTCGACTGCAAATTGGTTAGAAAGACATATTTGATTTTACACTATTTTCTCACATTTTCTTCAAAACCAGCCCCTCCAAGTGGATCCTTCAACCGTTTTTTCATCCCGTTCCATGAACGGACTGGGATGGGCCATTGCCCAGGTGTGAACTAACAATGTGGCACAAAACACTTTCTGTTTGTTAAAATTGAGTTTTTACGACCTTTGGTAGTATGAAGATTTCTGTCTTTCTAACGATAAGAAATACCTACACGAATATATCAGTCTGGCACCTTGCGCCGGAAAATTCTAATTTTTTTTCACCGTTTTCAAATAGGATTTGTTACTCTTTCATCTATAAATAGTTCAGAAAACTAATCAGTCATTTTCACTGTCTTGAACACAATTGTGATGCTTTGTGAAGACAAACAAAACAGAAAATTGTCAAACTGGTGGAAACTATTTTGATATATTTACCATGAATTCCAATTCAAGTTAAGTCATAACGGACAAACAGTGCAAATTATTACTTGTACAGGGTGTCCAGTAATTTCGTGTAAGGGGGTACAGGTAAAACCGTTTACTTCTACAATACGTGTGATATATGATTGGAAAGCTCATTCAATTCTGAATGGAAAACATTTTTAAAAACATGTATGCCCGCCATGGGCTTGGCGCTTAGCAGCAAAAGGTAAAGGCATAGATGAAAGCAAATTAATGAAAAAATCAGTTTCAAATTCCATCTCTTCCAAAATCGAAATTAATTGTCTCTTCAAAGTTTCTTCGGAATATCGACCTGACCTCGAATGTTATGCATTTTTATGTCAACTCGACGTTTAATTTCTTCGCCAATGTGCTCAGAAGGATTAAGATCTGGTGAATTACCGGGCCACATATCATTACCCCAAAAAGGCACACCATTGTTACGCAGCAATGCTTGGGTCACGTTATCACGCATGCAGGGCCACATATCTTTTCGTAAATCAGAATCTCCAAGTTTAGCCATTGTTATCTAACTAAATTGTAAACTTTTCCCAGTTAAAATTGAATGTTGTTTCCAACTGTGTAAAGCACATCATACAAAAACTTTACGTTTTCGCTGTATACTCCTTAAACGAAATTACTGGACACCCTGTATGAATCATTTAATTATTTAGCTGATTCAAGCTTTCTTACTTAATGCTGAAATTTGTAAAAAGAAATATGATGGAAACGTCGGAAAATTGTCTTTTTTTGCCCTTGCCTTCAATTTTTCAGCACTTTTTGAATTTGGAAAATTTTTAATTCTGAGCGTACTCTATATTTATACCGGTGTCGCATCTTTTCAGCTGAAGGTGAAAATTCGACTGGAAAAATTACTCGCCGACATTTGTAATAATTCGACTTTGCGCACTGCTTAGAAGAATAAATATTTTTCATTAACTTCCTTTATTTCGCGTTTTTGCTTTTTCTTTTTGAGTGCCCTCATGAAAGCTCTCGTCCGTTGTTATATTTAAGTGTTACTTGCGCGTCCCAAATTTATTTTAAATTTACGTCTTAGATAATGTTTAGGTATGTCAGAGTTTCCCATAAATTACAAGAATAATGCATGGATCAGTGTCTCATGAATTTCTTCTTCTCAAGGTTTTTCAAGCAAAATTCGAAAGTGAGTCTACATTGATGTGTGATATTGTTGATATTGTTTTGAATGGCAGATAAGACATCGTTTCTGGGATTCAAGCAAACTATTCTTGTCATTTAAGCACTACTTGTTCTAATCCTTCTAAATAACCCCGAAGGAAATGTGTCCCTGCGGAATGGGGAGACGGTAATCTCTGAATCTAAGCCCTTTATTGTTCACAAAAAGTCTATAATATCCATGTAACGTTTGCCAATATTAAATTTGTCAAATGTACCCATTTTTATAAGCGGAAACCTGCTAAAATGTATTTGAGACGATATTATTCAGGAACGGATTTCAGGGGGCGGCCCGGCCGCTCTCCCCCATGGCCTAGCATAGTTAGAGATAAACAATGAATATGCATTTCCCAATGATTTTTGGCCATCGTTTGTCGTAAATTATCAATTTTCGGTAGAAAATAATAGGATTTCATGACTTTTTTTGGAAGCCTGTAATCCAAATTTGTACGCCAGAGAAAACCGCAGTGATTCTAAGAGACTTAGTTTATCCAGCTTTCAAAACACATTCTCAACTTTTTCTGCTCCTAGCGCCTAATTCTTCAATATGCTTGTTGCTTCATCAAGTGCGCTTATTCATGAATAGAGCTGTGATTTTAATCATCGTCAGCCATTATCCTCAATTGCACAAATTTTCCAGCGCATTTTCGCTCAAACCAATGAAATTTTCGAGTATTTTATTGCAAAAAACTAAAAATTTTACATTTTTATGTAATAAATTCTAAGCCAAATATGATTCCGATAGAAATCGGACGTCAAAAAGCGGCGCAAAACAACATTTAGCGCACCACGAATTTTTTAAAAGTATTTTTAACGGATCAAAAAAAGTTGGGATACCCCTTCGCTTGCGTGAATCCTGAATCCGTCTTTGATTAGATTCACTTATCTATAGAATTTAATGGGAGATTGACTTTCCCAAACGACTCAATTTACCCCTAGTTAGGTACATATCGTTTGTTATTTTTTTCGGTTTATCGCTGCCAACTCTCTGTGGTGTTTTTTTGGTTTTTTCGAATTAATGTTTTTTTTTGTGTAAGTTGATAATTCGCAACGATACCTTTTTCCAAAAAGTTTGATTAAAAAATTAAAAAAACAGATTAAAGTGCGTCTTTCATGGTCAGGTGCGTAGTGAAGATCCGATATTTCTTTCAAAGTGCGATCCAAATTTCAAAGTGCAAAGTATTTAAATTTTTTAGATTTTTACGGTCTTGGCAAAAATTTTACGTAATTAAGGTATCGTTTCTTTTAATATAGTAGTCATCGCGTGAAATCGTCATGCCGATTTTAAGCTATGTCATTAGCAATCGTGTTGTCGGTGCAGTTGATCTGAATTTAGTTTTGTCGATTCGATATTTTTGAGATTCAGAGCGCGTGAATCTTTTTGGAAATTTCAGGTGCAATATATGATAACTTTTAATGCTGTCTAGTTTTATTCAGATTGTGTGCAGTAAAATTTTAATCGCATTCATTGTTTTTGTAGAATTAAGGCGGTATACTACTTGATTAACCGAATCAAACAAATAAATTTATATAACTGGTATCGCAAAAGGTGTATCTTGCGGACCTCTGTTGACCTAATGGGACAAAATCGAAAATCGCTAAAAATACCAAAGAAGTAAGATCGGACAATCATTGGAAACTAAATTACTGCACATAATTTCGATCACAAAAAGATCTATGTATAAAAAACTACTCTACCTACTCGATGTTTCATTAAAATTTTTCTGTAGAAATTTTTAGCTATAGGACTTTCATTCAGCTTTTATAAGCAAACTGCGTTAGCATGTTTTTTTCGAATTTTGGTTTCTCTGTGCTTTTAATGACTATGAAATCGAATAAATCATCTTTCTTGTCATTATAGGACAAGTATATAGATTGGTATATGATATTATATGTGTACAGTATGCATGGGCAGGGTCTGGGTAGAGTAAAACTGACAAAATAAGAAAAAACATGCCAAAAATTCAATTCTGGTTCTGGAGGCTTATCGATCTTGGGGGAGCTCCGGATTCTCAGGGACGGGGATAAAACTCCCTAACCCCTCACACCTATGTGATGTGTGGTGAACAGTAATTTTACCATTATGTTCTAATTGCTTTGCAAACCGAACATAAAATACTTATTTCCTCCTCAGAAAAATAAGAAAAGGCTAATGTAGGTAAATGTGCGTGTGTGTTGCACTTTTATCTATGTACCTTTCTTTTGCTAGATCTGATTTCTAACGGCCAAAACGTTTGATGTCCTCATGCTTAACGCCTTTGGAGGCCACGATTATAGCTGCGCCAGACCGTAGGCTGTGAGTTCCGAAAAACTGAGTCTAAACCGACGGATTTGAAAACGGATAAAATGGTTTCTCTAGCCCTTGTATATGACAAGGGTTTGTCTTTTAAACGTTTTCCGTTTGAAGATAAAGACCGAAAAATAAATTCGTTAGAGTTTAGTCGTATATTAGATAGCCGAAAATAATCTTTAAGGCCTTAAAATGGGCAAGTCGCGGTTCCCGTGGCTGCTACTTTTATGAAACAACCTTGCCTGTAGACGTCTGTCTTTGACGCCGTAAGGCAAATGTCCAAGTGAGAATCTCGGGATTTTACGTCACCTGCTCTTAAGCTGAGAGTTTCTGAAATTCTCATGCAACCGACGAAGGTTATTAAAATTAGGGCTAAAGTTCGACTAGAGCCAAGGTCGTTATTGTGGCTTAAAATGTCCACAATTTTTCTGATGTGTTCCAATGAAATGGGTTGTTTCCTGTTCTGGAACTGTTGAACAGTCCGTCGGGATGCTTCGATTACTGCCGTACACAGAGAGTCATTTTGAAGATAAGTTTTTCCGCACAGTTTATGAAACCATGCTACGGCGTAAAATGTTTGTGAAATGCGTCTTCAAGCTGCGCCAGAAAAAAGGCGAGCTGCTTATTATCAGCCGGTAGAGGTGAAATTCCGCCACGCGTGCACCAGATTTGCCATTTAGTGAATTTTCGTAGGTATGATTTAAAAGTGTTGGGAGAGTGGGATTTTAAAATAGGACGATTTAATTTGTACAAATCGTTTTGGTCTACATCGAAAGCAGAGACGCATTGGCTTTTGCGAGGAGACCTGAAAAGTTTGGGAATTTTCAGTGGGAGGGGGTGTGGGAAATTTAAGGATTAATAAGCAAAAAACAGTAAAACAAAAAGTTTGATGCACTAAACTCGGAAATTCCTAGGGAAATAGGCCGTAGGTGCACTCAAGCGAGCGAAAGTGAGCTTAAGCTATTCAGTTAAGTTTACATGGAATGTAGGCTCCGCCTACTTTGCTTCCATAGCTAAGTCTTAGCTTATACCTGTAAGTATATACCTATGGATTCTATGAAGACTTACATTATATTAAAATTATTTCTATGCACCGTCAAATAAGTACATTTATGTTCTGAATGCTTTGCAAACCGAACATAAAATATTTATTTCCTCCTCAGAAAAATAAGAAAAGGCTAATATTGAAACTTAATGGAAAAATCAGAGAAAAATCAAAAATTTTGAATTTTTGATCTCTTGGTTTACAGAACTTCCTGCATATGTCCCCATGTAGTCCCGTATTAGAAAAGGCCGAGATAGAAGCAACAGAAAAATTCTAGTTTAAATTAGAAAATCAAGGAAAATTAACAATTTTAATTTCTCAAATGTACATAAATGCTCACAGCTCTACGACGAATACTCTTATTTCGAGAATATTCCCATAATCTGAGCATGCAGATATTTTGCAAAGAAATTTAAAATATGAACAATTCTGAATTTTATTGGTGCACGCAACGTGCCCCACGCAAAAACAAAAATCGAGATAGAAAAATCGAAGGATGGTTTTTGTTCATCCATTTTTAGACTTCCAGGATTATCGAAAATAGCCGAAAGCTTCGTAGTTCGAATTAAGTTTTAGAAAGAGACGTCAGCTATCTTTAAGCCTCTTTTAAATATGCGAGCAGCATTTTTTTGCAGATGATCTGTGAGCGCGGCAGTATTTCTTATTTTTTAACTCATTCGCCAATTGTGCTGCGTGCTATGCAACCGGTCGAAATTGAGCACAACACGCCACTGTTTTTCCCCTAAAGATATGCAAAACGAGAATTCGAAAAAAGTCGCCATCTTCGTTTTCCATTTCGAAGGAAACACATGTGCACGCATGCTTTTGTCTGCCTACGCATCACGTGTACCTACCACATTTGCAATAACGTCACCGGACATTTATTATGCGGAATGACATTTTTCGGACATGCATTTCACCGTGAAAATTATACTCTATTTCATTTAACTCTTGCGGTTCTCTCTTGGATTTCAATCCGAATCAAGCAAGGGAATTAAATTTGCTTTCGCATTATGTAATGCGGTTCAACAATTCCAAACGTTTCCCACAAATTTTCTGGGTTAAATGACTGAAAATGAAGGCAAAATATAGATATAAATCGGAAATTTTATATCTGACCAAAAACGATAGAATTAAAAATCAATTTTCAGCCTTCAGTCAAGTACATAACTACAAAAAAAGTAATTAATTGCTTAGTGCAGTTCGTGCATTCACTTCAATCTAAACCGTTTTCGTGATCGGACAACTATGTGGGTACACTTGATCCACGCACAAGGCTTTTCAAACACCAGTTTTCGCTACTACTGCATTTACATATACCTATCCGTTTTTGAGGTCATTTCAGCCCAAAAATGTTTACTAACTGACCGTAGACCGGACCGACTGTGCATCTATGGTCGGCGGGCTGGACTGCTCCGAGTCACAACGTCCAGTCACCACACCTAAGCGTGGGGGTATCTACCCCCCCCCCCCCCCGAGAAACTAAAAATACCACCCAGAATTCAATTTTTGAAATGTCTCTCCCGCAATTTTTTTGATGCCAATGGATAGTGCTCGATGAGAAACGTTGAAATCACGGTGTTTTTTGCCATACTCAATCATTTTTAAGCGTCCTTTTGGACCTTTGAAAAATCTTGCATCCCCCTAGAATTTTGGTGCTGCCCACGTATGGTCATCGCCATGGAATTTCAATGATATAAAAATAATGCATAAAAATATTGGTGAAAATCAGAACTTTTCTTTTGTAATTAGCCAAAAGCTACGCTTTAGCACCATTAGTGGGCGGCACCAAAATTCGGGGGCTGCACGATATTTAAAGGTCAAAAAATGGCGGAAAAACACAATTTTTCAGCGTTTCTCATCGAGCACTATCCATTGGCATCAAAAAATTGTGAGAAAAAAATTCAAAAATTGAATTCTGAGGTTATCTCGATTTCCGGGGGTGCATAGCATGCTCCCCAAACACAGGTGAGTTTAGCACTGATTCCATTTGACAATCGAGTTCTTTTAGTTGTACCTGCCGACCGTATATAGACAACAAAATTCAGGGGGTCCGAAAGGGCTCATTGCCAAAAGTTCAACTCTGGGATTTAGGGCGAGTTCAGAGCAACTCTGCACTTATAATTGAACTGTGCTAACATCCCCTCTATGGCAACGTAACTCAGTGCAAACTGGCAAGCACCAACTGACCTGTCGAAAGAAGTCAGCGAAATTAATTTGGGGGAAAAATACCCACATTAGGCCGAGTGCATTAAGAATTATGTGTTAAGCAAAATTCTACCCATGCATCCGCTAATCAGCCGTTTCATTTATTCTTCACGTGTAAACCGACAACAGACCAACAAACACCGCGTGGGCGTAGAGAACTAATAGTTTGCAACTGGGACGCGTTCAATGATGAGAATAGAACAGACGCAGCGAAACAATCGACTTTTTAGACGGATTCCACGCTATATGTACACATATTTATTTTATGCTTCTCAACGACTCTGCAAGCAGGCGCACTTCGAGCACTATTACAATAAAAAAGCGTTAACAAATAACAACTAGTAGATGCGCGAAATAATTTAAAATTAAAACAATGCACGCGCATGCGTGCATGGGCGGAAAATGCTTGTCGGAAGAATAAAACAACTGTTCAAAATCAAGAATACAAAGAAAGATTTTTGCCGAATTGCGTTCATACATGTGCAGCACGAGAACACGGGGAGGAGGGAGAGGCCCGAAATTTTTAAAAGTACCTTCTCTGGGCTAAAAACGACGGGCAGGCACACGTCAAAAACATCGTTTTTAGACGTCTTGTACAATACTCGTCTTTCTAGGAAATGAAGACAAAAATTCGGAAAATATTAATGAAAAATCGAGAAAATCGGAAAAAATAGTCAAAAAGTGCACATTTGAGACTATTCAGCTAAAACCGCTTAAAAAGGCACTTTTTTACAAAAAAAATTACAATTCTGGGGGGAGGGAAGATCGAACCCTCAAGAACACGTTCGATTGCGTTTCATTCTATTTTCGAGATTTTTTGTGGCCCAGAGGTTTGGCAGTGCCCATGCAGCAAATATTTGCCAGTAAAAGCGGAACGGTGCGAGTCGTAGAACCGTACTGAATCGACGCCAGAATACTAGAAATTTGGTTAGTTATAGCGTACAAAATGGAACGATTTGCATCGTTTTTTCGAAAAAAGTAATCGGCTTTGTGGATCAAATAACGCACTAGACAAACAAAATTAATGAATTAATCAAATAGCTATCTATCATATTCCACTAAGCGATTGGGGCCACTGGCACACGCTTAAATATATTTTTTGATTTCGTCGTACAGAGCCAAAACCAAGGCGCCACCCGTACCGCGGAAGATGTTGCTCAACGCCCCCTTGTACATGGCGCGCATTCCCTCGTTTTTGATGATTTTTTTGGCGCAATCCCACGTGTTGGAGTAAAGCACGTCTTTGCGACCCGACTGCATCATCATGCGACGTCTTACTGTATCCCACGGATACGAAGCAATACCGCTGCTCACCGTAACGACCTTTAAAGCAAGTTTGAAAAAATTCTTCAATTCAAACAGAATCTCACGTACAAAAAAGATTCGATACTACTGAGCACCAGAGGCGGATTTAAATGGGGGAGGGGCGGCCCGGCCCGGCCGCCCTCTCACTATTGGCCCAAAATAGTTGGCGAGATAACAAATAATGTAATCTGCAACAGTTTTTGGTCGTCAGCATACACGATCTAGGAGAGGGGGTTCCAGCGTCCCCAGAAAATTTTTCACTCAAAGCAAAAATTTTTCACCCCCCAGAATTGGCGATTTTTTTGAAAGTTCCCAAAATTGTCTAAAAATTTAGAAAAGACGCTTTTTTAAGCGTTTTAGCTATTTGCGCAAAAGTGCCAAATTTTCGGCGACTCATTTTCGACTATATTTTCTTTAATTTTTTCGAATTTTGTATTCTTACGCTCTAGAAAGATAGAGCATTACCAGAAACACCGAAAGACTGTTTTTAACGCGTACCTACCATTATTGACCAAAAAAGGCACTTTGTAATTTCAGCCCACATAATTCCCATGCTGTGCATAAATGGCCGTCAGACAGATTATTCCGGCGCTTCGAACCGGATGCCTTCTAATGACATTTATTTACGTTCCTGACATTTTGAAGTCATTCTTTTGTTCACGGAGTACGTTCCAAAACAATTTCAAGAGCAGAGCCATTTTAGCAGGAATTTCTTCCATTTTAAGCATAACTTTAAAAACTTTTGGACCTTCCACGTCAAGTGCTACAAATGCACGAGCAAGCTTCAAACGTTCTTCCATTTTAGTTTCAATAATTTCCCGGCGCTCAACGCCTGATTTTTGCTGAAATCAAAGTCGAAAATTGTGTTTTTACCGTACTATTATTTTTTGGCTGTTTTGACCCCCGAAGTTAGGCGCTGCCCATGTATATATATTTGCGGACTCTGGTCCGTAAGATAACCAATGTTTTTGGTCAAGAACACACACGTATTGCATAGCATGGGGTCTGGGGAAAGGGTGGAACCAAAATTTTTTTCTGAAGTGCCTGCTATGACGGCTAAACCACAAAACAAGAAATTTTGAAGAAAAATTCAATAATATACAGTCGAAGACGGCTGTTTACCGCTTTTGAACTAAAAGATCGCTCAAAACAGAACGTTTTTCGCGGCTTTTTTCCTGGAAAATCTGAAATTTGGGGAGGGTCAATTTTTTTGTGAATAAAAAGTCTTTGAGCAGATGGATGCATGGTCAAAAACCGTCGGTTTATCACAGCTGTCCAAATCAAATAAGGTGCTAGACAGATAGACAGATACGCACAGCATAGGAATTCTAGGGGGGGGGGTGTTAAATTTTAAAGCCTTTTTGGGCTCTAAAAACGGTGCGTTAAAAATATCGTTTTTCAGCGTTTCTGCCGATGCTCTTTCCTTATAGAGCATAAAAACAGAAATTCTTTTTTTAAAAATTCGAATAATTTGAAGAATGTATAGTAAAAAAATGAGTACAAAGCACGAAGCGCCGAAAATTTGACTTTTGAGAACACAGACGACGAAAAAAGCTTAAAACAATGCCTTTTTGATGAACTTTTAGGATTTTCCGAAAATCGCAAATTCTGAGGGGGGGGGAGTTAAAGATTTCCTATGAAAGGAGGGGGTGAAATCCCCGAAATTATCAACCGCAATATATTTTCTGCTGGCTTACATGCAATGAAAATTTTTAAAAATTAATTAAAGGGTAGGGTATGCGATCGATTTGAAAATCAGCCCGATTCAGTGCTGTTTGTGGCGAATATCTTGTCATAGACTTACTTCTACGACTTATATACCAGTTCAGACTGATAATCATATTAACGAACAAAATGCCACCATTTATCAATATTTCGTTTTGTTACCCATGCACCAGATTTAAATAAAACTATCGTTCTATTATGAATATCTTCATTATTTAGGAAAGACTACAATTTCAAAATTCATTGACATAACGAATTTAGGCCAATTCTAATAAACACTTTCAGCCAAAGAAGCAAAACATCTCCAGCAAAAACTCAAGCAGAAAGTATCGTAAGTGTATAAATGAATATAACAATAAAATAACATAACGTATAAGCTTCACCTGAGCGATGGCCCAAGCTACGAAGAAATTGACGTGCTTAGGATCTTTGGCAACCATCGATTTTACTGTGTCGAAAAATCCAAAGTAAGACGCTCGATAAATAATAATTCCTTGTACGGATACAAAGAATCCTCTGAAATGACAAATTACATTTACAAATACGTATGTAGGTAAAGTCACACATGTAACGGCTCGAAATTTTGTAATGGGGTCCCCGGCCATTGAAGAGGGGATGACTTGGTCAAAACATGGCAAAAATACCAAAAAATGACCTAACAACGCACCTTTTTGCCAATAATGGACGAAGGGGTCGAAAATTTTCTGACTCCGGGGCGACGACCATCTTTGACTAGCAGAAGCATACCACAGGGAGATCCCCTACCCAAAGTTGCTCGTCCTCTTATCCACAAAAAAATTACCTCTCATTTTTGGAAAAAATTGAATTATTTGCCAAATATTTGAGGCCAAGTTTAACCAGCGAACGACCGGGCCCGGGCCTTATGTATACGAAGTATAGGAACCAGTACACAAGTACGTGTATATATACGATAGTAGATGTAAAGCATGTATTTAAGAAGATTAGTTAGTTATATACATAAATGATCTGGGGGTGGTTTCAGCCATAGGGAAATTTTTTCATCCCCAGAATCGGCAAATTTTTCAAATTCCAAAAAAATTTCTGAAAATTTGTCAAGAAGATGCTTTTTAGAGCGTTTTTTGGCTATCTATGTGCTCAAAAGTGCGAAATTTCCGGCGCTTCGCGCCATTATACCCATGTTTAGACTATATTAGCATAAACAATATAGTAGAAATGACCAATGTTATTCATTCTTGTCTTAAAAAGCTTCCCGGAGAAGCTCCAGAAAGTGACCTAAACGGTTTGAACTGATTGAAAGTATAAATGAGATAAAATAGGGCGAAAATCGAAGTGAATTTTTGAGACATGAAAATCACTTAGAATTTCTTACCACACTAATTTACGTCTTCGATTACGTTATCTCACACTTCTCTGCCTAACGGTCAATACACGCAAATCAAGTTGTTCCTTCTTTTTTGTCTTGAAAATTTGCTGCTGACATTATTTTATCAGCAAGGAACATAAGGACCGAACTAAGACCATTAGTCGAGAAATTAAGCATTTTATATCTTGAACTGAGCTAACTATTTAAAAATAAAAATTTTTTAAACGCGCGTAATACTCTGGTGAAACAGCATTGAATTTGTATACAACCTAAAAATTCCATCTTGTTGTTATGAAAAATGGCGAGCAATCGCACTTTTAAAACGAAGAAAAAATATGTCGTTCAACCCGAGCTACATATGAGGTTGCGTTATAATGAGCGCAAAATTCGGCAAGTCTAGTCTACAAATATGGAGAAATTAAGAGTGGGTTTGAGAATAGCTCGAACACTTTAAATTACGACCAAAATTTAAAATAATTTGTTTATCTGTAAAATCTTTTAAAATCTCCGATAAAATGATAATTTAAGAAGTGTTATATCATGCTGATATAAATAAAGAAAAGTGAGAACACATAAATTCATTGTACTCAATGAAAAATGAAAGAAATAACATAGAATACACAGAAAAGGAATAACTCAGAGACTGAGTAACTAACAGCAATATAAGCTAGTCTACTAATAATCGGCCACCTGAGACGTTTGCTGCTAAGCTCAGCGTCTTTAGATTACGTCCCTACATTTTTAAGTGAAATAACTTCTATCGGCAACAAAGCGCGCACACGTCTTTTCCAAGAACGTTAAATAGAATAATTCAGGCCCGATTACGACCTCTAAAAACCGGGCCCCTAAAGACCGGCCGGGCCCGGATATTGGCCGATCCCCGCGTTTGACCCCTTCCCAAAATGACCGGTGGACGACCTCACCCAAAATTTCGAGCCGTTGAATATATATGAGGGTGATATAACAAAATCTTTGAAGTTTCTCTTAGTTCAAAAACGGTGGATGGGTATGCGTCAAAACATAACATAATTTCAGACGATACTTTTTCCAGACGATTTATAAACTGAAAAATTTTCAAAAAAATCAAATCACGAAAAAAATTTCTAGAGACAAAACAAGGCTAAAGAACGCTTGAAGCAGCACATTTTGTGCGATCTTTTTGGAAAATAAAAAATTCTGGGGGTGCATTCGGTCATGAATGCTCACAGCCAGGCATGCGGGGATACATGTAGCAGGGGATGGGGGATGCTCACCCAAAGCTGGTTGTTCCTCCATCCCTCCGAAGCCGCCAAAAAATTTTTGACGCCCCGATTTTTAAAAAAAATTATTGACCTGTTTTATGTAGGCGTTTTTTGACCAAAAAACTGGAGGTAATTTACTCCCCCCTAAAATTGTCAGAGAACCCCACCCAAAACTCCAAACCGTCGTATGATGTGGGGGTTTGGCGGGTCTCCCATGATCGAAAAATTGGAATTTTTTTTGAAAAAGACGAGGGAAAGACCAAAACTGGATGAACCTTGAAAAATTTCTTCAAAACTGCATGAAATTGACCAGAAACTGGAATAACTTAGTTTTAACACTATTCCAGTACGTACACCCGTTTTTGAGATCATTTTGACCAAAAAAAGTTCAATTTATGGCCCTCAGATCGGCCAAGCTGTGCAACTATGGTCGCAGCACAGCACGATGCGCAAAGAAAGTCTTTATACTTGTACAAACCTACCTGTACAAACCAACGATACCATCGGATTTAAAAATTTTGACCAAACAATTGCCTAAGCCGCTAAATTCGCGATTTGTTCCTTTGCCCACGTCGACGGCCAGCCGAGTTCGAGCGAAGTCCAAAGGATAAACGACGCATAAACTAGTCGCTCCAGCAGCACCACCCGACATCAAGTTACCTAAAAACGCAATCGATTATGAAATAATAATCAAACCAACCACACATGTAACCAGGTTAGGAGGATGAATGGGGGGCGCGGGCCGCCTTATACATACATGCACATAGGGGGTGAGGGGCAGGCACGCAGCCGGCCGTCCTTTTTTGGGAGAACCAACACCAATCTTGGGGGAACTAAGCCCCAAAATAGCACAATATACCATTTAAAAAGTCATATTTTTCGATTTTTCTAAATTGGTGGGGGGCCAGACCCCCTTCCAATTCCCCCCAGAGCTACGTGCCTGGTGAGGCGGCTGTCCGGCGATTTCGAGCTGACGAAACGTTTTTTGCATCATTTTTGGTCAAAAACAGTAAGTGTCAAAATCCGGATTAGTACTTTTATACCCGAAACGCGCCAAAAGAATCAATATCGGTGTTTTTAAGTGTTAAAAAATATATAATGCCAAAACGGACTAAAAATGCTTTTAAAACTGCGAAATTACTATGAAAAGACGTTTTATAGGTTGTTTTGACCATTTTAGTCGTTTTAACAACACAAAAATTAGCGAACGTTAACTTACTGCTTTGGATTTGTGATTTACCCCCTGTCGACCCTGACCCTTTGTATCGATGGGCCAGCCCTTCTCCGAAACAGTATTTTTGTACAAGGTCCGTTTGTACATGTACAAAGATGGTCCCTAAAAGTCTTTGTACATTTCGCACTACCACAATTTCTTGGGTACTATAATATGGTACAGTAGCGATTTTAGTGTGGCAAAAACAGAGTTGTTAGACCTTTAGTAGTATATTTTAGCTAATTTCTGGGTTTCTGAGAGCGAAAATCACTAATAATCGTCTCAAAACGGCGTGAAGCGCCAAAAAAATTGGAATTTTTCCTTTCAAAATTCAATTTCTGAAATTATAAAGATATATAGAACACACAATTAGCTCATTTTCGGTGCGGAGCGCCGAGAATTTTTTGCAAATTTCGAACATTTTTTGCAGTTTTTGTCTTCCAAAAATCTACGTACATGTACACAGACGGTCCCCAAAAGTCTTTGTACAATGCGAAAAATCTTTGCCGAATTCAAAACCGTGCTCGTGAAAAACTCATTGCTGTATAGCCTTCTTTTGGGCTCGGAAAATTCACTATACAGCCTTTTGGACTCTGAAAACTAGCTACATGATCTTTTTTGATCTCAGAAGTCTTATTTAGTTGTCGTTTCTGAGTTTGAAAAGGATATGTCGATATTTTCTCGACAGGGATTAATAGCTATTTTTAATCAAAAAGGCTATATAGCGATGTTTGCGAATCCATAAAAAGGCTATATAGCTAGTTTTCTGAGACCGATAAAGGCTATATAACTAATTTTCTGACCACAAAAGGACTACAGGACCGTTTTTTACAAAGCACACAGTTATCTAGTAATTTTGGTTTGCACCCCCTGAAAGTTTGACCTTGCGCACCTAAAGTCCCCCAAAGAAGAAAAATGAAAAATTCCGGTAGTGCGTTTGAAACACCGCCAAAACAAGTTTTTAGCGTACTTTTAAGCTAGCAAACTCAATTACTCTTCAACTAGTTTTGTCTTTTAGCCTGCCAGAAACCGCTCATATTTGCGCTAGTAATGTAGAACACACAAATTTTCTAAAATTATTCATTTTCGGTACTTGCATTTTGTAAAACAAAGATTAAATACAAAGACAGAAGCTAGGAAATTATTCGTCGACTAAATGATGAGAAATCAGTTGTGCAGATAGCCTGAACAATAACTTTATTGTTTATAAATATGAAATCAAGCGAAAATTTTTTGAAAAGTTTTCTTCACCACTGTACAGAGCTCACCTAACGCTCAAAAACCCGTTATTTTCGTATATCTCCTATTGGTTCTCGAGATATCTGACCTCCCCATTTTGGATACGGGCTTGCATGTGTGTAACGGCTCAAAATTTGGGGTGGGGTTGACCGGTCATTCTTAGGGGAGGCAGGAAATAAATGGACTCGATTTTTGTCCCGGAATGGCAAAACATTCTAAAATGATCGAAAAATGCAAATTGTCGTCAAAAATGGAGTCCCCCATACTGCTGTTACATGTATGGTAACAAAACACTAAAAGTATAAATATTATTTATCAGTCACAACAGTGTTTGTTTGTATAAGGTCCTTTTGTACATGTACAAAGGTCGAAGATGATTGCCGAAAACCTTTGTGCACGCAAATTTTTGAGTACTACATATAATATGGTACAATAGCGATTTTGGTGTGGTAAAATAGCGTTTTTCGAATTTGTAGTGTATTTTAGCGGAATTTTTGGGTTTCTAAAGCCAAATATAAGTGATAATTGTCTCAAACTGACGCGAAACATCGAAAAATTTGACATTTTTCCATTCTAAATGTAAATTCTGCCATTTTAAAGATATATATAGGACAGACAATTTCTCAGTTGGGCGCGAAGCGCCGAAATTTTTTGAAAATTGAGGCTTTTCTACAGTTTTTCTTTCAAAAATCTTTATACATGTACAAAGACGGACCCGAAAAGTCTTAGTACATCAGAAAGAATCTTTGCCGAATACAAAAAAACCGCGGGTCGCAAAACTTATAAATATCTCACATTACTGATACAGGACCTAATCGGAAGGCTAAAATTAATCAAAAATGCTTTAAAAACGCTACCCGGATTCAGAACAGAAAATGCAAAACCAAATCAAGATACAAAACGAATAGAAGCAGAAATGTTCTTTAAAACGATATATTGAGGTTTTTATGTGATTTCAAGATATTTTATACATTAATTTTGAGATTTTCGTTTTTAAGGCCATTTCAGATCGACAAGGCTAAAAATTTTACAGATAATCCACAAGTGGCAAATAAATTGATGAAAGCGAGAAAAACAAAAAGCCAAAAAAAGAAAACCAACAGTGCTAATCGAATCGGATATGAACAATAGATTTGGTAGGTCTAAATGGTCAAAATGAACGAATGGAGAATTTTTCGAAAAATGAGGGCAAAACGAAGGCCAAGAATGAATGAAAATGGACAAATTTACGCAAACGTACATGAAATTGGTCACAAATTGTATATTAGCATAGTTTTCGAGCCAATTTAGCGCTTACATTTTCAGACAATACTAAGGCCATTTTGACACAAAAAGCACACTGGCCCATGCTGTGCTTCTACGTATACATAGTGTCGATTACACTCCAATATCATGAGCGTGTTTCAGGCTCAGAAAACAAGCAGGTCAAATTCAGGGAGGGACGAACGAACGACTCTAGATACGAAAAATCTTCCCGACTCAAACACAGGATGGTTTATTTCTTAAACGTTGAAGAGATATTCAATTTTTACCGACGAAAAATCGGTAAAAGTGTTTGTCCTTGTCCACTCCACCAAGAAAGATTTTCTTATAAGAATCTTTGAAAGCGAAGTTGAGCGCTTGTGTTGGAAAATATCGAATGACGTTCGCGAAATTGCCACGCCACAATGATTTAAAACCTTGTTCTTTGGATACCCGGACAAAACAATCCACAATGCCCTTGTAACGCTGGTCAACAGCGATGGTTTTCTGAGCATCTTGAACCTAAACGATCCTATGTTCTCGAATAATAAATATTTTGAAATGGTTCAGAATTTAGAGATAGCCGTATTGTATTGATCAAAATATACATAGCAGAAACACATCTGCATTAGACATAAATTAACAGTAAAAAAAATTAGGTCAGAAATTATCAGCTCAGGGGTGACGGTTTTTTGTATACAGCAAAAAAATCAAATAAACGCCGAAAACTTCTACCCATTATTCAGGTTATTTTAAAAGCTGACAACATTTCGGTATGTCTGTCAAGAATGCACATTACCAAGCCTATGCCTGAGAATCAAGTGAGCAAAGCATATTAGAATTCGGTTTTTAAGTGCATGCATAACTATGAGGCAAAAATTTGATTAAATATAACATAACCTATGAATTTCTAATTGCTTGCTTCATTGTTATGCAGTACAAAAAAAATGAATTTTTAACGAGCCAAACGGTCATATGCAACATCTCTTGTCGCAAACACGAATTGTGAATGAGCTGCGCGATCAGATCAAAATTACGCTTCATATTTTGTAAGCACTGCATAAAAATGAATTCGAAATAAAGTTGTGCGGCAGCTGTCACCATAGGTGGGCAGCAATCGAAATTCTGGGGGGAGTGGAAAAATTTTTAAAGGTCAAAAATGGTCTTAAAAGTGGTCGTATGGCGGAAAAACACTATTTTTCGACGTTTCTCATCGAGCACTATCCAATGGCATCAAAAAATTGCTAAGAAAGCAAAAAATTTTTTCTGGGGGGGGGGGGTATTTTGATTTCTGGGGGGGGTATTTCAACTTCTGGGGTGCATACCCCTTACGCCCATGTGTGGCTGTCACCTACGGTACAATGCTCGCTCACTATACTTTACTTTTACATGCACAAAAGATAGGTCCCCGATTCTAAAAGTATGCTGAGTTTCTCGGCGCTCTAAAACTACGTCAAAAGAGCAGTTTTTTGTAAGGATCAAACGTTTTGAGCTTCTAACATAATTTCTTGCGTAAAGGCATAATTTAAACAATTTTATCCGATTTGTGTAGTAAAAGCTAAACATTTTCCGCGCTTCGCTCCATACCCTTTTAATGCATTGGATTTTCAACTCTAAGTATTAAGTAATACATAAAAGGGAGCTCAGTGCTTTAGCGGCGCTAATGTTTGTTCGCCACAAATTTTGCGTTTTTACCATAACGTCGCAAATTTCGAAGTTTATTCTGTCTATCAAAAAAAGGCTAGAATTTTCTATTTTTTACGCAGCCCCGTCAGAAAATCCTGGATCCGCCACTGAGCACATGAGAAGGAAAATTCTTTTTTACATAGGAAACTCGTTTTCTTAATGACGCTGATATATTCGCTTCTGTGCTTGATTTAAGATTAAAATGTAGGTAGGTAGGTACCCAATGAAATCAGCGCATGTGATGACCGAGGAATACAGAGCATATAAGTAACTTATTTATGTAGGCACTGGACTAAGTCCTCAACTAATTAATATGTAGTAAAGTCAGGTCAAGCCAAACCCTATTGCAACTAGAGTAGTGAGTGAGTACTTATTATCTAACGATCTAACGATGACCTTGTTTCGGTTAAATCTTTAATTGATGATTATAATAAAGACTCTGATTTTTCATCTGCCGATATAACGCAGGTATTTAGAGACGGTCCCAAATATTCAGACAAACCTCAGTTTCTGAAAGTTTGTCTTTCTTCGTCATGTGCTCAACGTCGCTTTATTGGTCTTATCAACAAAGTTGTCCGCCCTGCAAATCCAACAAACGTCTACTTGAAATTACGTGCGCGACCGGATTTGTCGTTTCTTCAGCGAAAACGTCAGCGTGAACTTAACGACGAGTTGCACCAACGACTGGACGCGGGCGAGACTAATCTATATATCGACTTTAGGGATGACTGTGTGAAGAAGAAACTGTACGAGTCTATGATCCTCGTTCTACAGCCCCTAAACCATCTAATCCCAAATTTCGTGCTCAACATGGTCAACACGCGTCTAATATTTAGGTAAATTCGCCCCGTTATTTTGTTAATATTAAATGTTTGCTATGTAATTCTCGTAGTATTGTGAATAAGTTAGGGGAACTTCACTTTCTGTTAAATACTGCAAAATTCGATATATTATTTTTTGTGAAACCTGGTTAAATGAATCTATTTCCGACAGTCTATTATGTCCGTTAAAAAATTATATTATTCTCCGATCAGATCGTAAGAATAAGCGGGGAGGTGGAGTTTTAATTTTTGCTAAACCTCATCTTTATGCTCGATGCGTTAAAGTTCCTGCTTCTCTGTTTGTGTCTGATACTTTAGTAGTTGAAATTTTAAAAGGTGGAGATGTTATAAGATGTTTGTTAGTTTATAGACCTCCTCAGTATGATTTTGATACTGCACTTCGGATATGTAATTTAATTGAATGGGCTACTAATAGTTGTCATCCCGTTATTATAGTAGGGGATCTAAATTTGCCTAAAATTGATTGGTTTCATAGTACTTTTACATTTAATCCATTAAACGAATTATTTTTTGATTACTTATCAGCTAGTGGTCTGCAACAGTTAGTTAAAGAAAATACTCACGATAATACTTTGATTGATGTAGTATTTGCTGCATATAACGTTTTTAATATCCAGGTTCTTCCTCCTTTTTCAACAAGCGACCATAATTCGATTTCTTTTGAAATTTTAACTAGAACTTTTCAAGATGGAGATAAACCTAGCTTAAATTTCAATAAAGCGGACTACGAGAGTATAGCTACTTTTTTATCCTCTGTTTCTTGGCCTGACATTTTTCTACATGCTCAACAGTTAATGACATGTATAATGTTTTTTTAAGTATATTAAATCCTCTTATTTTTAGTTTTGTACCTACTTTTAGGCTAAATTAAAATTTAAATACCCTAAAAGCTTACATAAATTATTTCTTAAAAAACGTTCTCTATGGGATAAGTATAAAAGGTGTAAAACTCCAGGAACTAAAGTTAAATATCGAAATCATTGTAAGGCTCTACGTAGAACTATTCATAATTATTTCTCTTCTCAAGAAAACAAATTGCTCAAGAATAATAATCTTAAAGCTTTCTATACTTTTGTAAATAATAGGTTAAAAAGTCGCAGTGAAATTCCTCCTCTAACATTTTCTGATAATAATGTTATAACCGATTCATTACGCAAGGCTAACATTTTTAATGATTATTTCGCTTCAGTGTTTTCTAGTGACATTACTAACGCGAATTTTCTTTTCAGAAGCGCTGATTTTTCGCTTTCTGACATTATTTTTAGTGAGGATCGCGTATTGGAAGCCATTAACCATCTAAATACGTCTATTGCAGTTGGCCCCGATGGCATATGTAATCTTTTTATTAAAAAATTGTCGTTTCAAATGATAAAGCCGTTAGTTAGTATTTTCACTGTATCTTTTCTGTCTGGAAATATTCCCGAGCTTTGGAGCATGGCACATGTTATTCCAATATTAAAAAAGGGGGATCCAGCATTAGTGGATAATTACAGGCCCGTTTCTCTTTGTTGTTCTATTGCCAAAATTATGGAAAGAATTATTAATAGTCAATTGTTAGACTTTCTTAAGGTTAATAAACTAATATCTCCTTTTCAATTTGGTTTTCAAAAGAATAAATCTTGTGAAACACAATTGTTAAAGTGTAAATTTTCATGGATTCAGTCGTTAGCTAAAAAAGAAACTGTTGATATAATATATTTAGATTTCTCTAAAGCTTTTGATAAAGTAAATATGGAAAAACTTCTTATTAAGTTAAACGGATATGGAATAAACGGTAATTTGTATGCATGGTTAAAGGCCTATTTGTTTAATCGTTCCCAATGTGTTCGCGTTAATCAGTCTTTTTCAGATTATGTGCCTGTTACCAGCGGTGTCGTCCAAGGAAGTGTCCTTGGACCTACGCTCTTTTCGATTTTTATAAATGATATATGTGATAATATTTGTAGTACGGTTTATATGTTCGCAGATGATATCAAAATTTTCAATATTAGTCGTAACTGTAAATTATTACAGTCTGATTTAGATAAGATTATTGACTGGGCAATTGCATGGGATTTACCTATTTCTCGAACCAAAAGTCAAGTTCTATATTTGGGTAATAATAATCAAAAAGCTGTTTATAGACTAAATAAGGAAATTATTTCTAGTGATCCGTTTGTCCGTGATTTAGGAGTTTTGATTCCTCGAAATTTAAAATTTAAGGAACATTATAATTCTTTGATTAAAAAAGCTTTCTTTAGATGTATTTTAATACGCAAATCATTTTTTTCGCGTGATAAAGGTAATCTTGTTAAAGCTTATAGTTGTTATGTTAGACCTTTATTAGAGTATTGTTGCAGTGTATGGAACCCCTCTTATCTTAAGGATATAGATAGATTGGAAGCTGTTCAACGTAGATTCACTAAATATATTTTTGGCTATAATAATATTTTTTCTTACGAGGATCGTTTAACACAACTTAAATTGTGCAGACTTGAATTAAGACGCTTGCAGATTTGTCTGTGTATGATGTATCAAATTATTTGTCATAAATCATGTTTGGAAGCTGATGATTTTTTGTATTTAATCATAATATTACCCGTAGCATTAATAGATTTAAATTAGTCATACCTACTGTACATTCTAATTTAGAAAAGTTTGATTTCTTTTACAAATACATCGCAGTTTGGAACGATCTTCCTGACTTCATTGTTTCTTCCCCTAACCTAAACATATTTAAATCTAGATTAGCAAACTTTGATTTATCTAGATATCTTGTGGGGCGCGCGTAAAACTTGTCATTCCATTGACTCGCATGTCCCTTTACTAATTCGTAATTGCATTTATTATATATCTTGTCATTTCGTATTTTAACTGTTGGTATTAGTAATAAAATTTTCTTTCTTTCTTTAGTTAGGTTTATCAAGGTAGGTTGTAATTTTTATTTATTTATATATTTTACTATAACAAACTAGTATAACTTTTTGAATTCATGTTTAAAAGATGGAGTCATTCGTCAATCAAGAACACTAGAATCCATCACAAAGCTATTTGAGTGGCTGTTCGCACGAACATGTTTACGCATAGATAAAACCCGATCGCCCAACCTACCTGCAGCAAAAGCTTCACGCGTTCTATCGGTGCGACGGCAGTTTTTGAAACAGCAGCAGCAGTGCCGCCGGTCGCCAGATCCAAGGCGAACCGCACAGGATCGAATTTGCCAGTCTTTTTTATTTCTGGTTCGCCCATTTTTTCCTAATTCGTCCTTAAAAACGATTCACTTTATCACAATCTAATTTATGTACCTAGTCACGACGATTCACAGTGAGCAATTACCGAGAAAACGATCGAGGAAATGTCGAAAAGGGCGCGTATGTCGACGTCACCACGGATGCGAATAACTCACGAAATTCACGAATTCAACTCTGAAATTAATGCCGCATTACAGTATTTAAACTTTAAATCCAAGAAGATGGCATTCAGCTATCATAAGATCACACTAACTAAGTCTACTTGCTCATCACGAAAATATAGTGTAGTTATTTATTCAAATTGTTCATTCACATGAAATCTTATTTTTGCTATAAAAAAATTGAAAAACGATAATCTATCCTTTACCCTGAATATTGTCTGTCTTATTTGTATATGTGAGCTTGCACTTTCAGTTAAACAATTTTTATTAATGAATTATGCTTATAGTCCCTTTCACATAGGCTTCAGAACAAATGTTCAAGAACTTCAACTGACAGTAAACCGCCAGTCTACGATATTTACGTATCAGAGCAATTTATTTATAGCTCGACGTGTCAGCTTATTGTCAGTGACGGCTCTCAATATTATACCCAATCTCGTGGGAAACAGACCACAAAAGCTTAAGTTTAACCCTCCGTTTACCTTGCCCTATGCCGGAGGCCTAATGAATCACTTTATTTACATTTTTTCTGTCCTTCCATATCCATGTGTCCAAAACTTTGTTTGGCCTCGTTTTGGCTCCAGTTACTACATCGTTTTTAATGGTTTAACTCTATGAAAAATTAAGACACAATTTCTGAGAAGTTCAACCTTCGACAATGGTGAGTTGTGATAAGTCAAAAATTATTCATACCTAAAAACAAGATATATAGCAAAGTTTTTTATTTTAAACATCATGATTGCTATTCATTTAATTGAAAACAAAAATTTGCTGTGCTACAGTACGCCAAACATTGAATTTTTCGCCATTTTCACAATTTTTCATTTCTTTTATTAAAATTCGATTTTCTCCACGAATAATTAATATCATCCATTCAAACAGCTTTCAATCGATAGAAGAATAAATTATCAATCAGCTGAATGCAAAAACTTTTGATACATATCAATTCACACTTTACACTGCGGTTTAAACTCAATAAGTATTCGTTAAAAATTACAAAAAATTTTAACTTATTTCTTACATATACAGCAAAAATTTTTGCCCTTTTCAGACAGCTTGTGCCTTGGACTAAATACGATAAAAAATTTTATCAAAAAAAGTACCCTGGACTACCAAAACAAGCGTCCGATTGACCCAATATACCCAGATTTGCATATAAAAACAGTGCATTGCATAAGCGCAGCCTTTTTCCAACGAATACCATCCATGAAAACAGCTATCTATTGATAGAGAAAAAAATTTCCTATCAGCTGAATGCAAAAAATTGTTATACACTTTACTTATCACTTTACACTGCACTTTAAACTTAATACATATTCTTTGAAAATTACAAAAATTTTAACATATTTACGGCTCCTGCGGGTCTGTTACATGAAAAGGAAAATAGTTTGCTCTTTTTATACAGCACATCCCTTAGTCTAAACACAAAAAAATTTCAGCAAAATAAAAGTACCCTGAACTACCAAAACAAGCGTCCGATTGACCCATTATACCCAAATTTGCATATAAAACAGTACATTGCATGAGCACAGATTTTTCTCAACGAATAATCAATATCATTTGTTGAAACAGCTACCAATCGATAGATAAAAAAATTCCTATTTGCTGAATGCAAAAAATTGTTATACACTTTACTTTACACTTTATACTGCGGTTTAAACTTAATATAGTATTTGTTAAAAATTACAAAAAATTTTAACTTATTTACGGTTCCTGCGGGTCTTTTACGTGTAAAGCAAAAGTTTTTGCCCTTTTTACCCATGGTCTAAATATGAAAAGAAATTTATCAAAATAAAAGTACTCTGAACTACCAAAAAACGTCCGAACGACCCATTATACCCAAATTTGCATATAAAAACAGTGCATTGCATGAGCACAGATTTTTCTCAACGAATAATCAATATCATTTGTTGAAACAGCAACCAATCAATAGAGAAAAAATTTCCTATTAGCTGAACGCAAAAAATTGTTATACACTTCACTTTACACTTTACATTACAGTTTAAACTTAATACATATTCTTTAGGAATTACAATAATTTTAACATATTTACGGTTCCTATGGGTCTGTCGTCCAGGGTACTTTTTTTGATAAAATTTTTTTTGTATTTAGTCCAAGGCACAAGCTGTGTAAAAAGGGCAAAAATTTTTGCTGTATATGTAAGGGGCCTACAGGAACGGAAAATAAGTTAAAATTTTTTGTAATTTTTAACAAATACTTATTAAGTTTAAACCGCAGCGTAAAGTGTAAAGTAAAATGTATAACAATTTTTGCATTCAGCGAATAGGAAATTTTTTCTCTATCGATTGGTAGCTGTTTCAACGAATGATATTGATTATTCGTTGAGAAAAATCTGTGCTCATGCAATGCGCTGTTTTATATGCAAATTTGGGTATAATGGGTCAATCGGACGCTTGTTTTGGTAGTTCAGGGTACTTTTATTTTGCTAAAATTTTTTTATGTTTAGACTAAGGGATGTGCTGTATAAAAAGGGCAAACTATTTTGCTTTTCATGTAACAGTCCCGCAGGAACCGTAAATATGTTAAAATTTTTGTAATTTTCAAAGAATATGTATTAAGTTTAAACTGCAGTGTAAAGTGATAAGTAAAGTGTATAACAATTTTTTGCATTCAGCTGATAAGAAATTTTTTCTCTATCAATTGATAGCTGTTTTTACGGATAGTATTCGTTGAAAAAAGGCTCTGCTTATGCAATGCACTGTTTTTATATGCAAATTTGGATATATTGGGTCAATCGGACGCTTGTTTTGGTAGTCCAGGGTACTTTTTTTTGATAAAATTTTTTTCGTATTTAGTCCAAGGCACAAGCTGTGTAAAAAGGGCAAAAATTTTTGCTGTATATGTAAGGGGCCTAAAGGAACCGAAAATAAGTTAAAATTTTTTGTAATTTTTAACGAATACTTATTGAGTTTAAACCGCAGTGTAAAGTGTAAATTAATATGTATCAAAAGTTTTTGCATTCAGCTAATTGAAAATTTATTCTTCTATCGATTGAAAGCTGTTTGAATGAATGATATTAATTATTCGTGGAGAAAATCGAATTTTAATAAAAGTAATGAAAAATGGTGAAAATGGCAAAAAATTCAATGTTTGGCGTACTGTAGCACAGCGAATTTTTGTTTTCAAGTCAAATGAATAGCATCATGATGTTTAGAATAAAAAACTGTGCTATATATGTTGTTTTGAGGTATGATTAATTTTTGACTTATCACAAAGTTGGTCGAACTTCTCAGAAATTGTGTCTTAAAGAGTAGCAAAAAAGCATTATTCGGCCTATCTACCGTGATATCGCAAAAACTCAAAATGGGAAAATAAGCTTAAAAAATTTAGTGGTATAATCCTTTCCAGATTTTTATGTAAATGCAATCGTTGTGTTTAACGCAACAGAAATCTATTTTTCTTGTTTATGCATAGATATTCAACAAACGCCTATTTTTATGCATTATATCGTTTTTAGCTCTACCACTTTTTCAAAATAATTTTCACAAAAATAACACATATTCAAAGATCATAAAAAGTTTGCACTAAATGAAAATAAAAAAGGTGTAGCTTAATATGTGGACTTAGAGTTTTCGCTATGATACTGCACTTCGACTGCGAAAACATCATGGTAAACGGAGGGTTGAATCGTCAAATCGTCAGTTATGCGTATGCTTCTATTCAGTCTTCAGATAATCACTGATTTTAGTTCCTCTAAAATTCTAGTGTTAGGTCCCCTTCTATAGACATTTCAATATTTGTATTTTTCGTCTGGACGAAATAAAACTGAATGGTTCTGAAAAACGCTTGTTCGTCTCCAAGCCTACATTCATAGCTTCTATGCATTGTCAGAGACGTACAACGTCTTCAAAATTCATGTTGGCTTTAAGGAATTTCGATGCTTATCAGGCGATTTGCAGCATGATTTAAAATAGCATAACTTATATACTGTAACTGATATTTGCTAAACAGCTAGCTAGCCTAGCCACAGGTTATCAGTTTTCCTTCCATTTTGGCAGTCTCCTGATTTTTTGGAAGCTTTACTCCTGTGTTTAACCACACTATGGAGACGACACCGTCCCAAATTGCTGCATAAATTATCTAAAAATATATGGGTATGATCAGTGTTTTTTTTGTACTCGGCAAAGATTTTTCTCGATGTACAAAGACTTTTCGGGACCGTCTTTGTACATGTACAAAGATTTTTGGGAAGACAAAGATAGCAGAAAAGGTCTATAATTCTCAAAATTTTCGGCGCTTCGCGTCGAAATGAGTAATTATTGTGTGTTCTATATATCTTTATAATGGCAGAAATTGCATTTCAAAAGGGAAAATGTCAAATTTTTCGGCGTTTCGCGCCGTTTTAAGAGGATTTTTAGTGATTTTTGCACTTAGAGACCCAGGCATTAGCTAAAATACACTACCAAAAGTCGAACAACTCTGTTTTTACCACACTAAAATCGCTACTGTACCATATTGTTGCACCCAAAAAATTTTATTTACAAAATGTAGGTACAAAGATTTTTGGGAAGATAAAAACTAAAAAGGTGTAAAATTCCTGTAGAAATTTTTCGGTGTTTCGCGCTGAAATGAGTTTGTTTGTCCCATATATCTTTAAAATGGCAGAATTTGCATTTAGAATAGAAAAACGTGAAATTTTGAATGAATGAAATGAATGAATGAAATAATGGCATTGGTGTAGCTGGTTCACATATGTATTAAGATAGCCACGTTATAAGTACGTATACAACAAGTATTATCCGGTGAAAGCTGCCACCTAACTTGTTTGATTTGAGTCAAGTCGAAAACAAATAAGGCAGTCATCAGATTTTTCCAGTAGATTCATGTGACTGACCAAAAGTCAGAGTTGGCAGCGTTCAAAATAGCCTAAGCAATGAGATGCAACCTCGCGTCTCATTGCTTAGGCTTATTTTAAACGCTGGCACCAAATTTTGGTCAGTCCATGATACTAAGCCGAAGCCTAATCAGCTGGTAAACCAGCGAAACATCACAAATAGCTTGCAATCTTTATCGAAATTAACCAGCGTTAGTCGATTGGTTATGGTTCTAGACTTTAGAGCAAGGGGTTAACGTTTCGAATCCGTCTGCCAGCAACTTTCTCTCGTTTCCTCAGATGCTATCGACCGCACACATACGCACTTATAATATGGCTATGTTAATACATATGTGAACCAGCTACACGAATGCCGAAATAATTTATTACTGAAACGCGACAAATACGAAGCGATGTAAAAGAGTAATAAAACGTACGGTCAAAAGAATAAAAGCGTACAGCAAAAGGCGTTGAGCGATCGGCGCTTCGCGCGGTTTTGAGACAATTTTTAGTAATTTTTGGCGTCAGAAACCCAGAAATTAGCTAAAATACACTACCAAAGATCGAAACCCTGTTTTACCTCACTAAAATCGATAAT